>QXVX01008073.1:1492-105783 GCA_013436065.1 Halocynthia aurantium
GGCCACCCGTGGTAATGAAACTGAATATGTGTGAAATTATTTTGTCAATAAAATTGTAAATTTATTCCACAAGTACTATTATAAATATAAAGTCTAAAGATTCTAGACAAGAGGTTCTCAATTGGAAGTCATGGCAATTTTCTGGAGTCATATCTGAACAAAACTGTATATAGTGGAAACCCAGGTAAAGGGCCATACTAATTTTGGGTGGTTTAATATAATACATCACATTATTAATCATGCCACTATAGCATTTGAAACTTTTACGCAAAAGAAAACACGAGTGACATATTCTCAGTTTGAAGGTTTCAAACCTTCAAAGCTTTTTCATACATCGTGCATCTTGCAGATTGAAACACAATATCATGAAACAATCCACAAATCTTCAGAAAAATATTCGTAGGATTTCATTGCCTAGTTCAGTCTTCACAACTGTTTGAAATGTGCAAATGTATCACCTGTTTGATATATTGTTGTCTTCCTCCGTCCGGACCGTCTAGCGTATTAATAATCTTGAAATCGCGTTCGCTGTAGAATTCATTCTCTTTGGTTGAAAGAACTTCAACTCTTATCGTGCCGTACACAGTGAAGCCGTCGTTTGGCCAATACTGAGCACATTTAACCTGATGAGGAAAAGTAAACCTTTACATTTCTAGCATACCAGTTAAATGGCAATGCAAAAATCCTGTTCACATAATAAGGCTTACAACTCATAATACAATTCCAATACCTGGCCTCTCTCGAGCAACTCTGTCAGCATAACTATAGATCCCGAACCAGAATCCCAGATCATTCGCCAAAAATCTTCTATCGTGTGTGGCAAAGGACCCTGCGTAGCGATGTAGGCATCCTTCTGTCGATAACCCTGCAATGACATGAAAAAATATTAGGGTGATCTCTAAAAGCTCACGTTATCTAGGTATAACCATAATGCATGAGTCAAATAAAACTTACATCAATGTAAGAAGCATTGATATAATCTGTATTTTCTTGTCCCCTCTTGATTGGCAAAATTACTCTGTTCCAGTCATCTGAAATAATAAAAATAACATTGTCACAATAACAGAAAAAAGTCATCAGCAAAACATTTGGTACGAAAGAGTCATCGTTGATTGCCTGTAGAGTAAAAGAATTTTCCTCTTTGTAAAACAAACTATTTACTCTGTTACTATTATCCTATTCCTATCGTTTTAAATTTTCATTTTATATAGATGAGTGTTGTAAATAAGTATTCAATGGTTATTATACTTACAGGGAAGGATGAGTAACACCCTGTTCTTCTTCATATTAGCAGGATGGTTGCCGGCCCGCATGTGTTCTTTTTGAATTCGGATAGATGTAAGTTTCTGTAAGTTCACAGTTCATCATCATACACTTTAACTTACACTATAATTGAGCTATGGGATAATACAAACCTTGAACTCATGCTCCATTCCTGTTATGTTTCCCGGTAAACGCTGCAACAATTCTTCGATATGCGCATTTACCTCGGACGCTTCTACTTCGGTGTCTCCGTAGAGGTGATGTTCGAGTATCGCTTGGTATATGAAGATGTATTGTTGCTGTAGTCACGAATGAACCAATGTTAAAGGAAATGGTGAAATCATAGGTTCCTATCCTTATTTTACCATCTATTTTAACATTGCCTTTTTAAAATTAAAAACCTATCTCAGAAGAATAAATGGAATGGAAGCTCATTCGAGGATTTTATATATCACTAACATTTTTAGATGCTGAAACTGTTATTAAGAATTGAACATTACACTTTCTAAGGCATTTGATCAGATGCAGTCAGTCTGCCTTATGTGCACCCAGCACCTTAACTGACTCGGAGACTTATGAATAAAATTTACTAACAAAGGGATTAGAAATACAATATGTTTTTGAAGAATTACCAGTGTTGAGTTAGAAGACAAATACATACTCTTGCTTGATCAAACTTTACATTTTAAATTACCTGAAAGCATTTGGCTTACAAGTCTTGACTATCATATTACTACACTAACAGTCCGTACACTGTAATAGAATACTCCGCCTTGTTATAAGAAAAAGTAGTTACCTCAGTTTGAACCATTTCTGGCCTTTGCTGCCTCATTTGAGCAGAGAAAGTGAATACATCTATTTTGTTTTCTCTTGAAATCATGTCCATCATGCCATCAATGCATATAAATGTTCCAGTACGGCCTACACCAGCACTGATGACAACAATAATAGATAAGTGATCGATTAGCTTTTGACTCCTCATAAATTAAGGAGTCAGAGACAGAGATATTATGTACCATAGCTCTAGTTGAAGAATTACATGCAAAAACTACAATGGGTCAAAGGTTACCTGCAATGCACCACAATGGGACCGTAACCAGTCGGGCTGCCATGTTTGATTTTCCTAAGGAACTTTAATATTCCGGAAGGCGATTTTGGAACACCAAAATCTGGCCAGCCAGTGAAGTGATATTGTGTGACGGTGCGTTTGCTAGACAAAGTAGAATTGCCTTGTGCCTAAGAGAAGGAAAAACGTTTTAGAAAAGTGGTACCCTGATTGTCTTAATTTATTACGCATTTTTTGCCTTTAAAACTATTCAAAAGTATTTTACATGGTTACAGAGCTCTTTCAGCTATCTGGACGTCCTGGTTGGGGTGTGTATCATACATGAGTGCGTATCATATTCGGAAAATTATGGTAATCAAAATTTAAGATGTATTATTACAGAGCAGTAAGATTACTGTATCAGACCATCGATGAATCGTACCTGCTGAACCGTGAACTGTCGTATCGTGTAGTCGACCAAATGATTCTCTCCTAAGAAGGAGACTGCAACATCTCCGTATGTATCAGTGCCTGTGATTGGCCAATATCTGGCACATTTATTCTGTCAAAGATATAAATTAAAATACAGATGAAAAGAAAAGAACAGCTTATGATTGATTTAATTTAATATAAGCCATCAGTCATAATATATCATTGCATAGGATGAAATATTATGCATAATTCATAATAGCTCAATTCAACACAATGATAAAAGTGAACCCGGTACAAAGCAGAGAGGGAATTCCAGCATGTCTCAGACGCACCTTTACTGGCTTAAAACCTAAAGTTGAGGGTTGACTTATACAGGATATACAGTATAAAAATGTTACCAATCTGAAACCTGAGAAATGTGACAAGTTGGGCTTGATTACAAAAAATTTCTGATAAAGCTCTTAAAAACCACCTCTATTGATGGTGCCTATATAAAGCCTGCTGTAAACACAGGATATATAAAATATTTACAAACTAAAAGAGACACGCATGTCAGTGGGTATTTTTTTCATAGATGTTGCCAAACAATTCCTACCTCCTTTCGCTCTTCAAGATTGGTTGCCATGATAACCGTAGAAACGTTCTGTTCCCATATCATTCTCCAGAAATCGTAAATGGTGTTTTCCTTAGGACCTTGCGCAGCAATGAATTTACCTTTGTGCTTGTATCCCTATGAAATACGAGCGAACAATATATAAAATATAGAAATAAATATATATAAAAAACAAGAATGGTCCATCATCAAAACCGAATATTCAGTCGGAAAAAGTCGATATTTATGGCCAAAAGGATGATTAATTTGTGCAGCCCCAATGACAATGCATGGAGCAATGATATAAAATAGTAGGGAATAAATAACTCACATCCACAAAAGAAGCATTGATGTAGTCAGAATCGGATTGATTTCGAACCTTTGGCAATATCACACGAGAGTGGTCATCTGTAATTTTGAGTAGAAGTTTTATAGCAATATGAGGAATACTTCATTTAGTTAGGTAAGATAAACCTTAAGTAGTAAGCCCATAGCAAGAGTAAAAATTCATAATACTGTGGTAACAAATATACTTGGTATACTATAGATTTGATGTAGCACAGTCAATACTAGCACTCGATATACGTCTCACTAGGAAGACATAAATACTTTATCAGTATTTACTGATTTAGCTTGTGAGTGATATGTAATGTAACTTCAGTTTTCAACTCTAGACTGCAGTAGTTAATCAGTACCAGCTTCTCTTTGAGTAAATAAACAAGACATATAAACATTGCTAAGATAGGCAAAAGATAGAAAAATAATTACATGGAAGGATGTTTGTATATCTGTTCTTTTCCTTGTTTTGAGCACGTCCACCTGCTTCCTTTGTTCCAGTTCCTTCGTTCAGAGACTGAAAAAGAAAGATTTGATACTGAAATCTTGAAATATGGATCATCGAAGGCAGTGATCTCTCTAATACACATGTCTTGGCAACCACCGCACAAAGGAAATTATTGTGAGCGGAAAAGGTTACGTATCTAAGTTCAAAATATGGAATAAAATTGTAACTTTTACTTCATAAAATGCAGTCAATCCCATATTATGATAGAACATAGCCATGAGAAATCGCAATTCAATGTACAGCTCTGTAAGAAAGCGTACTTACATGATATTCCTCTCTGAATAGTTTATCGTCATCCGCGTGCTTACGGTTGTACTCCATTTCGAGTCGGTCCATCGAAATAGGGCCGTAGTGTTGGATGGAGCCATTTCCGTTCGAGATCAGAGGTCCTAATTCGGTGTGGTCGTACCTGTTTGTGCTGTGTGTTCAATATTTCGTTAGTAAACGCTTAACACTTTGTAAGTTTCAGAGTTGGTACAATAAGAGGTGAAAAAATTTGGGGACTCTAACACAAACCTCTACTAGGGTCTTTCTAGCAAGTTCTCGCCAGTTTTAATAAATGGGTATTGACATCTCTAGAATGAATGATGAAAAGAAACTCACTCATATATCAATGAACTAGCACGCTTCTTCGTCGTATGTTTTCCTTTAGACTTCCGTTTTCGAAGGCAGAAGAAAATTAGCAAAGCCACCAGGATCAGAAGAATGCCACCGATCACAGGAAGAACTATCATAATAGGAAAATCCTGTGTTCCTTCTTTGATGGCATTAGTTGTCGTATTATAAATCACTGTCTCCTTCTTGCCAGTTTGGCCCTGACTCGACGATGCTGTTGTTTGATCTATTGAATATGATATTAAACCATCACGCACTTCAAACAACTATATGACCAAATAAGTTAATCTTAACAAAGTAAATATTATATGATCCATGTCCATACAGACCTGCTTGGGGAATCACTGGTAGTATCGTTGTTGTCGGACGAGTTTGCAACATTTCGGTAGTAATTTCAACCTCTGTGCTGGTCAGGCTTACTACTGTTGGATGTGTTTCCGCGACTGATTCTTTAGGTTTGTTAGTTCGCCTAGCGTGAGTGGGTGTTGTTGTGGTCGGAACCGTGCTCCCCTTGGTTTTTCGGCTTGTCGTGGACTGGGTTGTTACCACTGGGGTCATGGCTGCTGTCACGTTTTCAGGTTCTGAAATCAAGATACACTTGGATGGTAACCAAATTTTAATGGATATATTCTGGCATGGGCAATACATTTACGTGGATACAAGCAAGAAAGTACAAACCTCCATCATCCATTGCTTACAACTATGATAAGAATAATCTAAAACCTCAATGCCTTGCATTCACTATTACATATTAATCTATTGAAAGCTATGAAATAAATATATATATATAGTAATGCTTACATTAATTAAACATAAATATTTGCTATGTACGAAATCTCCTTCTAAAGATAGTCGTTTCTTCTAATCAATATAAATTCTAACGTTCATTTAGGAAATAGAAAATAAATTGATCTTGAAATTTCAATCACTGTTAGTCCAAGTGTACGTCTAAGCCAATAAACCTATCCCATCTGTAAATTAAATAAGGTCACGTAATATGATATCATTTTGACTATCTGTACATCAAAAACTACCTACCGCTGCTACGCCTCCCAATATTACTTTACATTCAATTATCTGACAATCTGAGTTCCGTTCCGTTGATTCTGAATTAGCCAAGTTGATACAGCGTTAAAAGCACACTGAGCATGTTTAATAATTCATTAGTGTGTGAATATTTCAACTTTCTTTCGCCATATCTATAGCAGCTATTTTACTGTTAAAATATTTCAAGAATGTTGCACGTCATTTGGTAGGACTCATACCGTCTGTCTAGCCACCCCAAAGCCTCGTTACACCCGGTAGACTTCTCCATAAAACTTGCTAACAAAAGGATTATGACACAGCTTATGATCCTGAAGAAATGTCATCAATAGCACACAAGACAACGCCTTATTAGTTGAAAACTCTGTATACATAGTTCGATTTTTATATTTTGAATCGTTTCCATATCTTATTCGCCGACATTTATCACTTACAACACCGGCACCAAATAAAAAACTTCTCGTCTCATGTGTTTCTGCCAGATATTGTGATAAATACTCATATTACAACGACAGCCCGAGGCCAGAAGTGTAAAGGCATGTAATGGCAACAGATATATATCCCATCATATGTTTACCGTGCACTCAACTCATACAGCAAGTACAAGTACAACAACCTCTTTCAGTCCTATCTCAAAAAGAAGGGCCTACTTACTCATTTGAAAAAACATACACAAGGAAGGCAAACTGTACATATGAAAGGTAATCATTAATCTTTCAGAAATGATGTATTTCCATCTGTTACATAGGGCAATTACAAACCAATATCCAATCTAATGGATCTTGCGAAACATGTACGTCAATAACGTCACAGGGACTAAACAAGCTTTCTTGTGCTTACTTACTATAAGCAATGTATATGATTTAGCCAGGAACTATTCTTCAATGCCTGTAAATCTTATGGATACAATAATTTTTATATAAAGTTGATATAATCCATTTATTTTCCCCTTTCGTTGCCCTGAGCAACCGCACCTTCCGCCCCCTTTAGCTACTGCTGTGTAATACACTACATACTTTAACTCTAATCAGAATGACGTCTCTCCTGCCTTTCTTTACTGTCTGGAGTCAGTCCCATATAATTACAAATAAAAATCTTACCACATGTTGGAAAGCCAACCGGATACCACCTCCTGTTTCCCATGCAAGATACACCTTGATCGTCCTGGGTTTTGACGAAACCGTCGTCACAAAGAAAGTAACATTTTGAACCAAAAACGTTGCCTTTGTCGCAAACGACCTGACCGCGCTTGATTTTAGGAATTTTAGGGCATTTCACCTCTGTAAGAAAAGTAAATATTGTATATATCAAATAACTGTTACCGTATCATATCTTGTTATAGAAGACAAAATAAGGCAAAGGGGTGATTCATGAGAACTAATATGTACTGTAGTGTGCAGAGACAAAGATGAAAGCATATTTAACTACGATACACCCTGAAATAAATCTATCTTACTTCGACAACCAGGTTTTCGTTTGCTCCAGACTCCTGTTTTAGTGCATTCAGTTGAAGCTGGACCAAATATTTCATAACCGTTGTTGCAAGTGTAATGACAAACAGATTTGAATTCGTTCGCAAGTTCACATCTTTCAGAACCGTTCTCCAGTTCGGATTTATTTGCTGGACATGTGATTTCTGTTGTAGATATAGTGTGAAAACTTTAAACATCCTATTAGGTTAACAGTTTTTAATTTTCATGCAAGACATTGTTTTACAGCAAATTGATTTCCAATCAGCTGTGATATTAAACCGTTTTCGTGATTTCCAAACGAGATCAAGTAAATCGCATCACTACATACTTTTGCATGTTGGTGGTGCATCCATCGTCCATCCCTTCTCCTGGCATTTAGAAGTGGCGGCACCTTCGATCGAGAAACCTTCTTCACAATCGAACTTACAGATAGATCCGTAATTGTTCGTATTTGTGCAATCGACCAGGCCATTGCTTGGGTTACTGTAGCTTGGACTGCATGTCATTACTGTATATAGAAATAGAATACACTGTGAATATCTCTACGCTACTATGAGAGTCTTACTACTAGGAAACGTTTGGTTTATCCAGGCAAGTATACTTCACAATCTTAGTTTTATTACGAGTATTATCAAGTAGGAGACTCACATCAATGCTGAATGTAGAATTTTAAATAGAGTCATAAATAAATACAGTCCTCATTTAGCATAGTTTCAGTAAACTATGATGAAAAATACAAGTGTACATTTTCTGTTCCATTTTCCTCATTCCTCAAGATAACATATTTCCTGTGCGAAACAACAATCTGGTACAAGTACGAATGGAATGCAGTATTAAGGAGAGCAACTGATTTTTCAGTGGAGTTAAGCTAATTACAGTAATCTTGGAGGAAAAATACCTCTGCTGTCTGCTTTTTCACCACAGCGAGGGGAGCAAGGTAAACAAGCCTTCACACTACAATTTCACAACTTAGTAGTAGTAGTACTTACATTCACAGTATGGAACAGATGCAGTCCATGTCGAATTCAGCATGCATTCTGTAGCAGAAGATCCAGTAAGCTTGTATCCCTTGTTGCAATGGAAGGTACATTTTGATTGGTAATAAATACCGTTTTTGCACTTCACTTCGCCGTTAGCCGGGACTTGGATTGCAGGACAGGTAATTTCTAAACCAAATATACAATCGTTATACTAAATATTTGAAATAAATGAAAACAATAGCTTTAAATTAGAAAGCACTTTAAGCATATCAGATGTTGTCTGTTGATTTCATGATCATCTACATACTATTATACTCTATACACTACCATTTGTTGTCAATTCTGTTTGAATTGCTGGATATTTTGAATACTGCGATTTGGGAATGATAGTACTCGCATTGTCTGGAAGTCGTACATTTACGTAAGGCCTGTAAGCCTGAAGACTTAACAAGGGTTTACGGTAAATTAAATGCACCAAGAGACTTGGCTTCAAACTTTTAATCACTCTTACTTTTGCAAGTTGGTGCAGAATTCTCCCATGTGCGATCTTCCAAACACTGGGTTCCAGGTTCTCCAGCCAGTTCAAAGCCTTTATCACAGTTGAATGTGCAGACCGAACCAAATACCTTTCCGTTATTACATGTCACTGAGCCGTGGTTAGGTGCTACAGGCTTTGTGGGACATTCGATTACTGCAACGGAAATATGAAAGAAGGAACAGTGGTGTTAAATCTACATTGAAGTAAATTATACTTAGGCAGTTATGTCAAGGGAGAAATGTAATGAATGGATATTATAGTACAAATGACATACTTTTACATATTGGTATTTCTGTAACGCTCCAAGTTTCGTTTTGTTGGCATTCACTGCTTTTCTTTCCCATAAGTTGGTGGCCTTTGTTGCACGAGAAGGTACAGACTGGTCTGCCAGACGTATTACATTTGATCTGTCCGTTCGATGGTCTGGCTAGCGGAAGACTACAAGTCAGTCCTAGAAAAATACAAAGAAACACAACTGAAGCGGCAACCTTTGATTTCATTTCACAAAAAGACAATTGAACAGAAATAAAGAATGTGATGATTCATATGAATAACTATTTTGATAAGGCATTCATTCCTTTGGTCATTGAACATTAATGCCCAAGGGAAGTCAACATAGAGATGGACTTGGTCCAACTGATTGAGCTGGGAAAGGATAGCAAATGGACAACTTGAGAAGATAATTTAATGTCACTTTGATATTAATTGTAAATCTATCATAACATTTCACTATTATATACTTACCTAAGGTTACGGACAAGTAAAATAATGTTCTACATCCAAAGTACAGTACTTCTACTAGCTACTACAGTAGCTAAGTCGGCATTTGATAAGTCAAAATTTTCTCTAATTGGAAATGAGTGCCAATGGGAACTTCCTAGCACAAAACAGTAAAGTATATGTGTAACTTAGTGTAGAAGGGTCTATAAAGCCACTGTACTGCAAGCTACTTACTTCCACAATTAGGGGTCTGTGCATCCCATCCGGAGCTTGTACATGTTGCCTGTTTTGCACCCAACAGATTGAATCCTTCTTTGCATTCAAACGAGCAAGTGGAGTTGAAATTGTTCATGTCGTCACATGTGAGCAAACCTTGATGTAGTTCATTGATGAATCTGCATTGGATACCTATAGGAAAAAATAGTAAAATAACCTAACAGTATAATATCATGAAAGATGATGAACATTGCAAAACATAATTCTGCAAACAACAGATTTTGAAACACTCTTCAGGCTACAACTACACTATTAAACATACTGGTAATTAATTCTTCAATTTAAATTCTCATTACAAGCATGCTTGGCTATGGTTATAGAAAGCCGAATGTGTACAGGAATAATTGCAGTTCACAGTAATAATTAAGTAGGAAGTATTAAGCAGGTTCATTAAGGCAAGATGTCATTAAATTAAAATGAATCCGGTATTTCGGTAAGCATTCGGTGAGCTGTGGAATTCCTGAGGTTACTAAACAGGTGCTACAACCGACATTACACAGATTAGTGCCAGTTTGATCGATTATTACATCCAAAATTTACACACAAAATCACCTTAAAAGAAATAGTAAGCAAGAACGCTACAGTTAGTTATATATATCTGTTTATTTACATATTATAAATATTGGTATAAATACATAATTTAATATTTTGTGTTCTGTTCTGAATGAAAAAAAAGGGTTCCAGTCCGATTTCCATCGCAAATAGTAATCATTATAACATATTTCCCATTTTTATAGTTCTTAGATAGGTAATCTTTTTTAGATAGTTGAATATGAATATGCCACTAAATATTCCGAATACTTTTTACGATTGGAGAAATCATTGCGGTAATGGATATGACTGTAATTTATAGTTCTTTTCGACTCTACAGTGGTTCAAATGCAGGTCTAAACGCTACAGCAGGGGTTCTCAACACGCGGCCCGCGGCCCGCATGCGGCCCACCGACGCATATTTTGCGGCCCCCAACATCTTTGAATATGAACGCAATCATATATCGTAATATCTGCGGCGTAACGAATGTGAACGATTTTCCGATTCGGCATCATTCTGTTCCGCATTCTTTCCAGCACAAACGCTATCCATTAATGATGTTTTAGAATGCATACAAATGAATAGCAAGAAAGCATACTAAACATCAGTATAGGACTAGTAAATACAGTGCATTAAATAGTACAAATACATGGTAATAATATTCTGTGGCCCGTTGCATCTGTTGTGGTTAAAATGCGGCCCCTTTTACCTTGGAAGTTGAGTACCTCTGCGCTACAGTAACATTACAGTATGGAATTGTTGGGCATTGCAGAATTAAGGAGAAATTCAGTAAAGCAATGAGTAATGCCTATCTCTATTATCAATATTCCCACAGGTTTTGATCACTGCAATTTGTGAAATTAAGTATGATATCAGAAATAACAAACTGATATCACATTTCAATATATTATCAGTGCTGTCGTATGTTCACACAATGCTTTGATTCATTTTAAAACATGCAGTCTCCCGACCACATTTGAAATTAAAATCACTGTACACCAATGCCTACAGATATTGAACTTAATATGATGTGTTCTCTATGGAAATACACAATTAATTCACAGATAATTCAATGTGATATCTTAAATATATCGATATTAATATTCAATATAACATACGTTTGCAAATTCCTAGTGGTCTGGTCCATGTCCCATCGATCTGGCATTTGACTAGACCCGATGGAGAGTCCCGCGGTTTTGGTTTTTCGTACCCGTTGTCGCAAGTGACAATGCAATTAGAATCGTAGTTGTTGAAACTAGTGCAGAAGGTTTGTCCATTCTTGACTGTGGACAGTACTGGACATGTAATTTCTGTGACAAGAAAGAATATGTAGGTGTATGATCGACTGCATCAACTCTTGTTCGGTAATTCCCAATTTCAATGAAAATAAATCAATGGTGAGACTTTCCAAATGAGTAATTACGGTAAGTCTCTATGAAGTAGGTAATTATTGTTAGATAAATATATTGAAAGTACCATTGGATGGATATCAGTCAATCAATCGATTATTATTTAATCAAGCCTGCGCTCCCTCCCAACACTGGACGTTATTGATAAGAATATCAATGTTAAGATAGCTTCAATGAATACACTAATTAAATGAAGAAAGAAATTGCAGCTCAAAATTGAAATCTAGAATTATTAAGAATTTTTAGAATCAGATTTTTTGTGTGCTAGTTATTGCTATTTGGATTCAAATGTAGTATTATTGCATGTAGTGATACATATTTCGTTGAAGTTCTTTTTCTACATATTCATTATGGTCAGCTGCTATTTATATTGTGTTGCATTACAGATCAGAAAAGCCCAATAATGGATATATGCATACATACAATATAATAGGTCAAACCCTATTTATTCCCTAAAGAACACAAAGTGTTTACTTTCACAAACTGGAGCAGGAGAATTCCAACCATCTTCTCTGCATTTCACAGACACCCTAGCACCTGCTATCTTGAAACCTCTCGCGCAGCTGAAAGTACACGTCGATCCAAACAAATCATTGTCAGAGCATGTTATGAGACCGTTCACCGGATTAAACAGTCTGCCACACACAATTTCTAAACAGAAAATTTGATTTTTTATTGACTAGAAATTATGTGATATTTACTAGGTACAGACAACCTTTGTAATAAAACTATAAAACATTTTAATAGATAGTATTTCCCTTTTTAGTGGAAGCATACCGAGTATTTTTTATGGAAAAACACTATGTTCACATTCAATTCAAAGCTAACCAACATTCTGTTTTTAACCGAACCAACACCATGTATGTTATGAGTCTACTGGATTGTATGTGGTGAAGGATGTTTCTCTAATAAATGCATGGACTCGTTAACCTAGAACCAGAGCAAACCACCCAATTTTGGCGAACAGTAAACCAGAACCTGGAAACTCTAACTAAGAGCCAGAACAAATTCAAAAACTGAGTGGGTTGAGCTACAATTCAGAATTTCAATGCTCAAAATGGGTCTGTTTTTTTTCAGGATATAAACTCCAAAGCAGTTCAAAAGACTCTTTTGTTGTAATCATCAGTGAGATGACGAAAATCTTTATTGGTAATGTTATAATGGGCATACTGCTTTTAATCGGTAACCAGAATACTTTCTTTCACAAAATTGGGAACCGGAACCGAATGAGAATAATTTGACTTCGCCGGACCTAATTTCCACCCTGAGTACATGAACAGACATGATCTTCAGTTACTGAACACAATACTTAACAGCACACGCTATTGCTAGATTACATATGACAGTCTTGTATATGTACAAGAGCGTAAATTATACTTAATTAGCGTGAACATCATCAGACCTTTACATATCTGCCTGCAATTTAAAACAATTACTAAGGATTATATTTTCAGTATAAATGATTTCTATGGTATATAAATAAATTGATCTATTTCAGCTCTTTGTAAGAGCATTTGACGAGTTTACATTGGTGATGACAATGTTTGTGCTAAAACAGTCATATTTAATAGTAAATTCATACAGCAAATATTACAGTTGTTTACTAGGGAAAAACAATTCCACGTAGAAGCAGAAATAATCCTGTTTGATATTTTAATTATAACATATGGGGTTTAGGAGAAAATGTATTCTCTATCTGTATCTACAACTCCGAAAACTCATTGCAAATATTTATTGCTGAAGTGTCACAATACAGTATTTAATTAAACATACAATACAGTTCTGAGTCTTAAGCAAACCACATCTAAAAAACAAAAATCTACGTTGGACCCTGGAAAAAGAAGTTGAAATGCATCTATATTAAACTGCTGTGGCTTTCATGGAACAAAAATGAGGCAGTTTGAGACTTACGAGAACAAATCGGAGCTCCGTTGTCCCAGCCTTCATCAGTACATTTGAGAGTCGGTTCGCCATCTATTTCATATCCTTCGTTACATGAGAAGGAGCAGCTAGAGCTGTAGTAATTCAAATCGTCACATCTCATTTTCCCATGGCTGGGTGGTTTTAGAGTGTTGCAGGTCTTTCCTAAATGTAGGAATTGAGCTTTTAAAGAACTTTACAGAACCACTAGAAAATGTAGGCATCTCTGTCTGTATTCATGTATATAAAATAAAAATTGCAATTTAAGTATGTAGTATAAACTATAGCACACACAATACCATAGTTGTTTAGGCACGCACTAAAAATACCACTATTAATACACTCAGGTAAAACGTGACTTACTCCGACATTCAGGTGCTTCACTACTCCAAGTCTTTTCTGCACTACATGTGGCACTGGTGCTTCCCATTAAAGTGTACCCAACATCACAAGTGAACCGACAAATGGAAGCATAATCAAACTTGGCATTGCAGCTCATGTGACCACTTTTAGGTGCTAATATATCTTTGCATTCCATTTCTGTAACAAAAAGCAAAAGTGCTGCAATAAATTATTAACCATGTGGTATAACAAATACTATTTCTATACAACTGATGGTGAACATCTTTCATTTTCTTGAATTACATTACTGAAAGGACTGATATGCCATTTGTCAATGCATCTTTTCCGAATTTGGTGAGTCTGACAATCTATAACTTCTAAAGTAAGAATCTAGATATATACCTTTAAGAGCTAAAAGCTTAGCCAGGAAAGGTCAGCTCGCTCTGCTAGTATATATAACTATATAATAACCCCTTAGATTAGAACAATAAGTCCCAATGTAACACTGCTCACATTTCAATAATGCTTTCTTTTGTTGTCATAATATTTCTTAGTTGATTCCAACTATGCTGCAGTAATTGGAAATCATACTTACTTTGGCACACAGGTTTGGTTTCGTCCCAAGTTTGATCAACCAGACACATTCTCACAGGTGGCCCAATCAGTTCAAATCCTTCATGGCAGACATAAGTGCATTTCGAGTTATGGAAAATTCCATTTGTGCAGTTTACAAGTCCGTCCCGGACACCTTCAGCTTGCAGATCAGGGGAGCATGCTACACCTGTCAAATCATAATAAAAATAAGAGATAAATCGTGCATTCAATTCAATCTGTACAGAAGTTTCATTATCGGGCTTGTATAATATAAATGACTAAAATATGAGTTTGATAAATATTCGTTTTTAATTTCACAGCCCGATCAAACTAACTAGAATTTCTATTCGGACATCTCATACAAATATACATGCTATGCAGACATAGAACTACTTTTTAGACATAACACATTCAACTCTAATAGGCTGCTTCAACTATATATGAAACTGTTGAAATAGAAGTAAAAGTTGATTTCGCAAGAAAATGTGTAATATAAGTAGACTAGTGAGTGTGAATATCAGCCGTGGTATTTTCAATTATCTAGTGTTAAAATATTTATAGATATACAATATTAGGATGTGATTCTTGAAATATCTATTTCAAATCTCAGTTGCAAGACACGGGTGTAGATATAAATACAATAAAATTAGATGACGAATTCTGGATTCACTGATGGAATTCTAGAACTATTATTATGGAATACCTGTTCTTTATTTTACATCCCTAGAAATGTAACAATAAATTGCAGTGCTTTCATTAAATTTTGACATTTATGGGTTCTCCATTGAATGATGAAGTCTATAATGGCATATTAACATATGTACATCAGAACAGACATCCCCAATGATCAAAAATAAGTATAATTTCAATGAAAAACAGAAGCTGGAGGACAATGAAACTAGAACAAAGCGATAATTTATTGATTGCAAATTCCATTTATCACCACTTATCGATCAATTCCTGATAGGGAAAAGCAACCTCTTACCACACAGCTGTACCATTTAGCAACAAAGTAACAGATGATTCAGAGTGATGAAACCCCCTTGACAATTATTCCTAGTCAGTCACTGATTAAGGTGATGAAATTTTGTGTAATGTAATGATATATACATATAAATATACTATCAATCAAATTGATCTTGTAAAATAGCTTAATACATAAGACTATGTATTGTATTGCAGCGTATCCAATTGCATTAAATACTAAATTAACATAGGATACTTTCCAGACAACTACCAGATACTTTCAAAACCTCGTCCAGCAGCTATTTCAAATGATGCTTTATAATTTTACCTTTGGTTAATTTTTAGTTCATTCCTTGCTTATAAATAAAATTTTGACCATCCTTTTTTAATGTACTGGTAACGCAATACATAGACTGACGACTGGGGTTATTAGGACATGGATGTATGGAACACTTCCTTCAACAAACGTCACAGGGAATTAATCAAGGCACTTTATATAAAGGTACATTGAAATACGATAGTCCACTTTTTATTTATAAGCAAAGAATGAACCATTTTAGTTATTTTTATCACTAAAAACAATAATTGACTCCCCGTTCAAGTTGCATTTCTAACGAAAGTCTCAGCAAGAGGGCAAGCTCACCAACGAGGGGGGTAGTCGGGACATATAAATGGCACAGAGAATGATCGTTTACGCGAAGCATATCTATTTGCAATATGCCAAATACAACAACATGGTTTAAGAAGACAAAGAAGTTCGAACTAAGACTGTGGTAAAAACTTAACCCACACTCGAGCACCACTTATCAGCTCGCTTAAATAGCCCATATAAGCCAGTATTACAGGCAACAAAGAATAAAAATCATACGCACGTCTACAAACAGGCAGGTCGTGGTTCCAGTTGCCTGCATCCTTGCACACTAATTGGCTACTTCCGAGCAGAAAGAAGCCAGGGTTACATTGGAAAATGCAAGAGGAATCCAAATAATTTTCATTCGAGCATGTTACCGCTCCGTGGTCGACAGTAGAGAGGACAGGATTGCATGTTATTCCTTTAGTAAAATACATCACAGTATATCCCTTAAGCAGTTCTACATACACTTTATTCTAAAGTATATACTATACCTTTGACTAAAACTACTTCAGCTATGATATGATATGTGCAAGTATACAGCATATTCCAGGAGTGGTAAAAACAAGGCTTAAAAGGTACATAGGGTACAAGTTGTCAGTTTTCTAATATTGTTGAAAAAAATGTGGCAATTTTCTATATACATACAAGTCAAATAGACGATTTTAAGTTCTATTTTTACTCAAACCTTTTGAGTTAATGGTGAGTGTGGCAGACACACAATTCCAATTATCTGCTCATGTTACATTGACGGGGTTTAATAGTTGTGTTTCCTTTATCAATAAAACATGAACAGCAGATAGAAGGTTAGTTCAATCCTCCTAAGAATCTAGAATTTATCATGTATTGTTATTAAGTCTGCAAGTCCGACCACCCTTGGTATATACAAATTGAGAGCATGGGACGGTAGTGCATTAGCTAAAATGTATTCAGTGACCTGTGGCCATTGCTCGTATCAAAATAACCAAGTGCAATAATGATCACAGAACCATACTCACTTTCACAAATCGGTGTTTCAGATGTGAACTCGCTATCGTCCGTGCAAGTGGAAGTTTTCTCGTAGCCCTTCTGAAGCTGAAACCCGAAATCGCATGCGAAAGTGCATTTGGACGAAACATAGTTTGATAATGTGCATTCGGAAGATCCGTTATCAGGAGCTTGCAACATCGGCTTGCACTTTGGATCTAGGCACATTCGGTAAATAATATGTTAGAGAGTGAAAGACTACAGCGTTAGAGTACCGTAGTATCTAATATGAAAGCACAACCGATAACCTGTGAAAGAAACAGCCAGTCTAGGAGCTCATTTGTGTAATACTCTATAACATTTTAGCGCTTATTATAATGATTGTTCTACGCTCTCCCACTGTTTTAAAAATGTAGTCGGTTCTGTACGATACCAACCTCTATTCCAACATACAAATTGCTTAAGCATCTCACAAGTTTCAATGCTATGTAAACTATGATACTTTGAATGCACTATCAAATATATTTTTATATGCAACATACAAAGTCCCATCAGTCTCAACAAGATCCAAACTAATAAAGCCAATGCACAAACTTCGCATATTCTTCATGCTTGTTTCTCCTTCCTCCACTTTTGCACGCCAAGTGCTATCAGAACCTTTGCTCGATAACAAAAGCAATTTTCCATCCTTTGTTGCTAGGTAGGTTGAAGTCTCGTACAATTGAAGCAACATGCTTCTTTCCAAGTATCTCCATTTTTGTTTCCGTTTATTAAGTTCACAGTCTTCTAGTATCACTAACGAATTGACGTAGGCCAAGCACTGCAGCGTCTTTACATTCATTAAGACATATTTGGAAACCCAGACCCAGGACTGGGCTTTGTCGGAAAAGCTGCATGTTTGACTAACAATGATCGTGGGTGTGTCTGCCGCTGTGGTCGGACCGGCAGAGAGACATCCACCACTTCCTTGAGACTCGATCAAAAACTCTGGACCTAGATCAGAGACCAGTTATATAATCTCTAGAATCTACAGTACGTAAAATTGTTAGCGACATCAAATTTACTACATAAAGGTCTAAAGTTACTTGTTGCCAGCCGAGAGATAATATGGAGCTGCATATACAACACTCCAACAAAAATTTGATATATCAGACGACTCCTTACTGTATATTTATCGTACTCAATAATTATTTCCTGAATTAATTATTAAGTGTTGTATGACTTCCTCTATAGGTGGCAACTACCGATTCCAAAACGAGATAACGATCACAAATCATTTGCATGTGTAGAACTAAATAAAGACAACTTTTCTATCGACTTAACCGCAGGTTACAGTTAATAAGAAAAATGGCATAGGACTTACATTTCACGATGAAACTATACCACAGCTCATAATTAGTTTACTGACAAGGTCATGGTAGTTAACATCCTACATTAGCCACAAAATAACATTCCATGAAAACTCACCTATTGCAGAAGGTGGACAGTAACAACAGGCCACACGAACATAATAATCATCACAAAAAAATTTGCAGCTCAGACCCAATAATACTTCGCAACGGGCAAAGTCTCCGGGGTCTAAAGATTTTGTAGCAGAATTCAAACACTGTATGTCGACCGGCGCGGCACAGAAATTGTATCCGTGAGTTCTCAGTTTTGAGTATGTTTCTTCCTCATTCCCATTTTCATCCGGGCCTCCAGAATCCATCCATTCGCTCCACGAACATTTGCAATTTTCTTTACCTAACAAAAAATATACAATATATTCATAATAATAATAATACGGGAATGTTATAATCAGCTACAGTCACACGATCGGATATTAAGCAGCAGTTCAAAAGGTAACGCCGGATATTTTCGATGTTATGGGCAAAATTCCTTCAATAATTCGAAGGTATACAATGGTAAATAGCCTGAGGTCGTGCTGACGGACAAGATAAATCACACAGTTTGTTCGCAGGCATTTACGACATCGAAACATTTGTTTTCGGGAAAAACAAAGAAACTTTCCTCGTAAACCACACAGTAGCACAAGGGGTCAGTTGGCAAAATGATACAAATAACACGAATATGGAAAGGAGATAACAGGGATTATGTAAACAATGACCTAGTGCTTGAACACAAGAGAAATTTTGTTAAACAATCGGCCGACTGTGTAGCGCTACATGATAAGTTAGCCATGACTAGGCCGCAGTTAAGTTATCTTTTTTCGGCACTGTTTACCCAATATGGATATGGTAAATCAGATATCTGACAAAACCATGTAACTAAGTACTAATGGAATGTATGGAATGCAGGTATTCCAATGAAAATACGGTCTTGGGCTATAATCTGTTGTCAAAAGTAAACCAAAATGTGAATCACAGAGTTTATCTTATTATCAAGAGGTTCAAAAGAACTTCGACTTTAAAATTACAAGTTACATTTTTCTCTAGGACAGTACAGCTTTAGGGTTAATTTATCAACGGCTAGATTTGTGATTATTTGTACTGAAATAAACAAACCAAATTCAAGGTAAACATAAGGTTGTTCTACAACCCAGAAATAGTAATAACAATTTTAGAATGGGATTGAAATTCTTGAATCATATGAATAAATTCTTACAATTATTTTCGAATATCCAAAAATTCTTTATCATACAGAAGTAAACTGTTCAACTTCCATATTCCCACCAAAAAAGCTGCTGATTCATAAGATAGCTATATAGGGGATACGCCTGATTGAACAGAAATTACAAGAACTAAGAATATACAACAACATTTTTCATAAACCACCTATTACCCAAAACTACATCTTTACGGAATCAGGCACGCGTACAAGGCATGGCATATTTGAATAAGATACAGGAAGTGTTTGAGGGCAGTAAATTTTCTATAGAACGGCATTACCGCAACATGGTTGTGAGTACAGAATAAACATACAAAAGTTTAATGAAACGTTACCACATAATATTCGCTACTATTTTTTCATGGAAATATGTTGATTCTATTTTTTACTTCCACTTTCCTAGTATTTTACCCGATAACAAACACATAATCCCCTGCACAGGCTACAATGAATGAATGCTATTAACCAGAATTTATTAAGTACAATTGTTGAATTCTAAATTCTTCCTTACATATAAATTTTTTTTCGGGAATAAAGGGTTATTGGCTACTAAGGCATTAATCATGCTTAAAGATTAAGCAACAAATATGTTAACCAAAGTGGCAAAATACATATCAGGGTTTCTGGTTTGTTAAGTTCAGTGGAATTGTAACAAATCTTATATTTGTTAGCTGGTGGTGGTCAACTGTTGTTTGGTGTCTAAACATTTCAGTGATGTGACAAACTCCGTAGGCTGTACTAAGTACACATATATTTAAGAAGAGAAAGAAAACTAGTGGATACAACTCGCAAATGGTAAACAAGAACACCCTTCTGTTAGCAATGACTCAAACTATTGTGTACTGAAATTAAATGTAAATAACCTAAGAAGTTACTATTAAATTACAGAAATACAAATGAGACGACATGAAAATTAAATCAATCATATGATTAATTCGCTACTGTAGTATCAACTTTATAAATACAAACGAAGAATTATTGAATCCATTATCTGAATGAACATTAGGCTGGTAACTACAATGCAACGCTGCAGCGAAAAAAAAACAGGTTACATTAGGTTAGCTAAGATAAGCCATCACCTAAGCTTCCCTAGCCCGACTATACCTAACCAAAGTTCAAAATAGATTTTAAGTATGCTGGCATATAAATATATATATATTCGATAAATCGCTTACCTGCTGGAAGTGAAATGGTATTGTTAACCTCAAAATCAACCAGAGGAACGGAAGCAGTGAAGTGATCAAATGAAAAGATCAACAAAATGATCACTCGCAGATATTGAGATACAAACAGCTTCCCAGCCTCCATAACGAAAATTTAATGCAGTCTAATTTTAAAACATATCAGAGTCAATCTACTCTTAAGCTAAATTTAAAAATATAAAACCGAAACTGAAATACTAAAGATAATATTTAACTTAGTAAATGCAATAATTACTAATCCATTTCGGGTTCATAGAGTTCCGACATCCGGAGGGATCATTTCCCAAAAGTTATGGTAAATGTTGAATCTAAAAATAAATAGTTGGATATCTAGGTCCGGGTTTGTAGTTTAGCTCAGTAGAAAGGTGCTCTTTTTGAATAGCAGATTCCCATTTACCAACATTTGCTAAGACTGAAAGAATTAACACATTTAAAAGAGCCAAAAGCACTCGACAGTCAGTCACACTTTGACTGACTAATGGGATTAAATTAGGAATGTCTAATCTTGAATCAAAAACATTAGTGGCATATGATACACAATAGAAAGGTAGGAATTTTACACAGTAGTATTATATGATAAAATAATTCTGGTTTGAAGTCTTGGATTAAGTTGAGGGAGGACTGTATACATTCTATTAGTACAGTACAGAGTAACTGGTAATAAAC
Source organism: Halocynthia aurantium (assembly GCA_013436065.1). Classification (NCBI taxonomy): domain Eukaryota; kingdom Metazoa; phylum Chordata; class Ascidiacea; order Stolidobranchia; family Pyuridae; genus Halocynthia; species Halocynthia aurantium. The sequence continues at coordinate 23,149 of QXVX01008073.1, forward strand.
TTCGCCAGACATAGATTGAGGAACTGCTACTATTCAAGGAAATCATTGATGAAACGCAGTAGTAAAGAAACACGAGTAAAAGCTAGGTTGATATTACGAAAGCCGTTCTCTTCTGACTCCCGACAACTAATTTCTTTTGGAAAATATACATACTTCACAACGTAAACAAAGAAAATCTTTAGTATAATAAATACACAACGCCGTTAATTCAATCACACAATAGGATACATGAAACATTCGCTTTCATCGGCGGTAGAACAAGAACAATCTTCCGCACGAGCACTGAAGAAACTGACCTTACATTCACGCCTGCCAACAACCGCTATTTACAATTCCCTTTTTACATTTTATTAAAGGCGACCTCTTACACCACCAAAGTACGAAGATCTGTCGTAATACTCCCTACGGAATGAAATGTGATGAATAATCTAGCTAGTAAAGCAGTAGGTGGATGATTCCCCGACGATATGCCTTCATGCTTCAGCAACTTTCTCAATACGGTACTGAAGCAATTTCTTCGTTGAAATAATATTCATTGGGCATTACGTCAGCTTAAAGTCATTCTCAATTGCATGGTTTGCGACTAAGGTATTAATTTTTTGTATCACCTATCGTTTTTCGCTACGGTTACAGCATTACAAGTCCGGTAAACGTACAAAATTTGGCGTCCGCGTGCGTAGTGGTCCTTCATATCGCACAAAGTAAAGTCAAAAGAAGAGAACTCCACGACTATAGGCCTACATGATTTACACTTCAAAAGTACGTATAATGGCAAGAGTCTCGTCAATCACTTTCACGGAAATAAATTATTTATTATAACACAAATACATGTATAACCATTGTGATAAGCTGGAAAGTGTAAAATCTAACGCAATGTTGTACTGTGTTGAACTCTTTCGGTAAAACAGAACCATATCAGTATTCCTAGCGCCCTACCAAAATACGCAAGCATGTATTTGTTTCAGGTTTGAATTCATTATTCTGTGAAGTCCTGGAAAACCTTTGATAAACTACGATCTTTACTGATCCCTGAAATCCTGGCGGTTCGTTTTTAGTGCGTGGCCCCTATAAACCCAGAGCAAAGAAATTTTGACTTGACAAAAACTGTTGATGGTTCTTATCTCAAAAAAGTCATACCAAAGTAAGTTGGCATTACGTGTTTTTATCAAAAACTAAACCTCCAGCCAACTAAATGGAACTGGCGCTAAATCTGTACGTATCAAAGTTTCCCAACACTTTCCTTCTTCGATATGCTGCCCTATTCGTAATGTTGAAAAGCGAAAACATGACATTTGTTTCATATCAATCCTACTTATTACTAGTTACAACTACATAGTTTATGAAGTAATGATCGATGTATTGTTTGATGCGATTTTACGATATTACTTCTTTTGTATGGATAGTTTAACGATTGTGTTATTTTCACGACATGAAATATATAATTGGGTCAATGTACAAATGGGTGTTGTAGTAAATTTGAATATAAGGTCAGGGGTTATATTCTTACTTGTTGTGTCTGAGTATAGATATATTTTTTAAATATCATATTTCAAAATACAGTACAGCATTTTATATTACTGCATTAAAAACACCTGGGCTCAAAATTTGTAACAGACTCCCCAACGGCTTTTGCATCTTACTTGAATGGAAGCAAGTAAGCATCGTCTGCACTGTATACCCCTGTGGCGTGAACGCAAAGTGAAACCTCGAAATCATACCAGCGTGAATAAAATGTACGGAACGAAATTATCAATCCTCAACAGTTGTGCAGCAAAGGGTAACCGTGTTGAAAGCTCGACGACAAGCTGTGAAATATGATATCAAGCAGAGCAAATAAAGTTGTAGTTGAAAAAGGGGGAGGATGGGGGTGGGTTGTCTGTTTACAATACACCCGCCAAACTCCAGAATAGCAGCAAGATTCTTTATAGACTCTGGGTTGTGTTGTGAGTTTGTACCGAATTTTGACCTCAGTTCAATACGATAAATTAATATTTATGTATAACTAACATAACAACAGTCGCATTCTTATTTACAGGATATATAACATTCATTTGCTATTGGCCATCGCTGAGTCCGGCGGATAGGAAATTTAGCGGAATAAGTTTGATTGGTGAATAGAGAGAAAGATGTATGTTAGTGTAATAACAAAGTAATCTTGATTTACTGCTGACAATATCACGGTTTGTCGTTATTGCTACCCCAGATACTTACGATTGAAGCCATATTGCTGTTAAATATACAATATGGATTACATGCCAGGGACAGCTAGTCTTATTGAAGAAATTGATAGTAAGTATTCAGTAAATTCTGTCCTTTACTTTTTATACCGACCTAACAGTATTTTCTTATTCATTTACAATTCGTACTCATTGTTGTATAACTTAAATATCAATTGTTCTCCCATCAGATCTCATTCATAAATATGGTAAGTCGATTAGTGTCATTACAGCTTAAAATATTCCTTCAGTATGAGAAAGTATTCAACAAGAATACAGGTTCATTCATAACTACAAATAAACTGACTTTTGTCTGACCTTACTAATTGTTTTCATTTCATCCAGAGAAGCAACTAGTAGTGCTCAGAGATGGAAGAACGTTAATTGGGATTCTTCGTAGCGTAGATCAATTTGCCAATCTCGTGATGCACAAGACGATTGAGAGAATCCATGCGGGGCAAAAATATGGAGACATACCAAGAGGTATCTTTGTCGTCCGTGGCGAGAATGTTGTCCTACTGGGAGAAGTAGTAAGCATTTTTTTCCATCATTTTATTTTATACGACATTTCATTATTACATACTTTCAGGATACAGAAAATGAACCGAGAAAAGAGCTGCAGCAAGTAAGCGTCAAAGAAATCTTGAAAATTCAGCAAGAAATACAAGAAGAAAAACTTCGTAACGAGAAGACAAAATTAAAGTCCATGAGAGAACAAGGATTGGTACCGACAGTGGAGCAACATGACGATGGCTACTTCATGTAACTTCCAAAGCTAAGAAACGTCACATTGCATACTTTTGTGTGGGAGCAAGAAAATTCAAATGTTCCGACAATCATTATATCCACAGCCGCAGAATCACTGCAGGTTTTGAACATTTGGTAGATGTCTGCCTAGCTTGTTCCCGATGGTGTGTTTGGTATAGTGTCTTGACCATTGTTCATCAGAGATGAATTCTGCGTTGCTGGCCCTATTAAAATATATGTATCAGTGAAAGAAAGTTCTTATAAATCGTTTGTGTCATCTCTTCCTTTGTAATCGGGTAAAATAAAATTTTAACGAGAAAAAAAAAGAACTGGAAATACCTGAACTTTGTTGACCAGTAGAGGATAGCGGTTGTCCATTCATGCCTGTTTGCGTATGGGGCACATTTAGAGAGGGTAAGTGACTTTGCCATGGTGCCTGACTGCCGTTTGCAGCTACATCAGGTGAGGATGAATGAGAAAAGTTGGCAACTGCATAAAAAAATTCAATTTAAATCTGGAGAGCACTAAATGTTAGAGAAATACTTGCACCACGTTTGCAAATGCTAGGAAGCACATACCATTAACTGGCTCTTGATGCTCCATCTTTACTGGACAGTTCGGTTCAAACTGGTTTTCCAATCGAGTAATCATTCTTTCATCTTCGTCACCAAATTCTCCTCCCGCTATCATTGGTTCTCCCACTACCATAACCTCCTTGAGAAAAGGAAAACACGAGACCTTACGGTGCTGAAGTATTTATCTTTACAGAATAGAACTGGAGAATGCTACACAAAGTAAACTACGGAAATTCATGATGTAAAGATGAATAGAATTTACTATACCCACCCTTAAAAGGATATTAAATCCAATGCATTTTAATCAAAAAGTAGGTATCAATGTTGCTACAGCGCATAGGAAAGGGAAAAGTATTCTATAACGTTAAGTCAGTACATAACACACCGAAGAAAGGAAGCTTTTCTTTTTTGATCCAGCAACTGATTGGTTAGGTAAGGTACTGCTGCTGGAAATTTTCCGCTTTCTTGAAGGTCGCTTAGTTTGTCTTAAATTATCGACTGTAACAAGAAATTTCATTGAGCAGGATAACCATGCTATCTTTTATATTCTATGCTTACCTGGCCCTGGTGGGTTCATCATCCTTTGCCACTTTTGAAACAAGCAATTCCTCAGGCAGTCTCTCGGATCAATATTGTATGTCTTCTGTCTAGACATGACTTCCTTCATTGGTTCCAAAATCACACATAACTGGAAAAACACAAATTGCAAAGGAGTTACCACCAAGTCTATCACACCACATAACTTCAATGTAACAGGCTACAATTCGTCATTGCTTATAGATGTCTAGAGTCAAATAATTATGTATTAAATATTTGGGGAAGTCTAATAATAATTTGGATATGAACCTACAACAAGTTTTCTGAGGCAAAGCAAGGTTGGTCTGCAAGTGCATATATGAAAACAAGTACCACAGTAATAAAAGAATAAATTTTATACTCGAAGGTAATTTATGGTGCACGAAGTCATTCCTTGTTTTGTAATCCCCTTCGTAATTTCTTCCAGTATGGCAGGATCCTTCAAAAATACATAGAAAATAATGTATTTTATTTCCATCCCGGTCCACAGAACTTGAACAACAAAGCGTCAAGCTCCTGACACCAGCGCTACGGTGTCTTCGATAGTATTCCTACCTGCATGGGAATTGTCTGCTTTGGAATAAGTTCAGAATGACTCCGAATTGCAAAGTGCCATGATTTTATCCTCATCAGATCATCATATACAAATTCAATCATGAGGTGGCCCTCTGTGTACACCTGTAACATACTTAATATAATCATTTGGGTAAACATATCCTCCTGTAATCAAGCCCCATTATATCTTAACATGTGACACGTGATTTCACAAGAGAATCCTAGTTATATACTATGTACATATACATTAAACACCGGTACCATAAATTTTAGTCAGGTAAGAATAAGTTAAGTTGTATAGTTGCAGAGTAAATTCTAGATAAGAAAAAATTAAAATCGAAGTTGTTGAAATAATGAAGCTGTGAGGAACTGAGGAACAAAACTTTAATATGTTGCTTTGCTTTCAAACTTGCTAAAGACTTAATGCAATTAAAATCACCTTAGTCGGTATGGGTTTCAAGTGATGTGTAACCATCGTAGTGTGCTCACAATCCATATTTATTCCATTCGTTCCCGGATTGTACATATCCTTCGGATGTCTCAAGGCAAATTCCAAGTCGGTTGCACCTCCGTCAAAAATTGTACGGAAATATCTCGGTATAAGCGTTCTCCCGATTGCTTGAATAAAAATGACAGGGTAAATTTGCAAATAAACCTATCAAATTAAAATTAAAACAAAATAGCATACAGTATTGTTTTGGTCCGTCATCCATGTAGACTGAGATCGTCAGCGTAGATTTGTCCTCAAAAAATTCGTTCGCAAATGAATCCCACCAGAGATTATCACAATCCTGGATAAATAAGAGTCAAAGAATATATCAGAATATTTCAGCTCGCTAGTGTATATCGTTTTGCCAACCATAGCTTTGGATCAAAGCATGGAACCACAAACTTTATTCATGCTAGTATTACATGAAGCAATGAAATAGACTGGTGTACTTTGCCATGCAATATAATTTATATTTCTAACAGAATTAGAGCTTCAGTTCCATCTTATGTAATATCCTATTTGAGCGATTACTTTTTAAGGTGTTCCCGTGGACAAAATTCAATGGAACTTAGGCATGATTCTTAAATTAGTCAACCGAAGCGATTGACATCGTGAAATCACTTAATCTTGACGGCAACACGAAGGTCAGTTTTATGTCAATTACGCAAAATTACGACTCGTGAAACTGCATCACTTGCTTTTTCACGACAAAATAAATATATCTACCACACAAAAAAAATGAAAAATAGGATAAAAAAAAGGAAAACATAACAAACTTACCTCTACTCTGTCATGAAGACGTTTGTTTAGAAGATAAATTTTATAATCTGGAGGCATGTAAGGACGACTTCGTCTGTTAAAATGTAAAATTAATTAATGCTGGATTCTCTCGACTATTTTTCTTACATGTGTATTTTACTAATCACTCGTTTCTACAGAAGAACAAATGAAAATGATGGTTGATATACTTCCTATACTAGGTGCTGTTGTTATAATCATGCCTTATCTTTGGTTATTGCCGCACAACAATAATTTATTCCCTTACATGGCCTAGTATGCAATTTAATGAGAAACACATCATTGAACACCTAAAACTATTATTTTATATAATATTTCAGCTAAACTAAATGTTTACGAATTGTATTCTATCTTTCAAAATGATGATACAAAACGTTTGAAATTCGGTGGTGAAGAAAAAAAAGTTGCACATTTAGACACAGTTTAAGTAATCTCCCTTACCCAGGTGCGTCCATCTTTGAATTATTCCAAACCGTCGGTCCAACAGGCATTGCAAATCGAGCCACAAAGGCTCGCAAATGTTCTAGTCTTCCTTATGTGAAAAGCAGCAACAAATTTTTGCTATTGTGTTCCACCAAATTAAAAGGATCCTTGCGGGGTAATTATTGAATTCAGGGTCATAGGTCAAATGAATCTCTGTTACTGCTGATTTCTAATCTGTCAGCTCACTTTACTGTCTCTTACCAACGATATGTACATGTCGTGGCGGGTACTGGTGAATTGTGTATTTTGTACACTCCTATATACAAACGAAATACCTCTGAAAATAACAACGTAATTCTTACAAAATATAACACATTCATACTCATCAAGTTCACTATTCTTGCTTCTGCTCCTCTCCTCCGCATACAACTCCACTATATACATATGTATATGTAATTTCACAGGACATGTTCAGCATACTTTCCATATACTCTCCTCCGCATACAACTCCACTATATACATATGTATATGTAATTTTACAGGACATGTTCAGCATAATTTCAATATACTTCACTCTTTCATTGTTCCTAGCCTATCTTTAGACTACTGATTCTGGAACAGGTAGCACTTAAGTCCCTGATTAAGGATTTCAGTCACGGTGAAGTAATTCAATGCTGAGAATAGTCTGTATGGTATATATTTGAATAAAATACCAATAGGCACAACTACAATAGAGATCACGAATTAAACGTGGTCTTCTCCACACACATCCAAAGTACATTCCATAGTTTAAAGTAGACATAGATAATCTGACATACAATGCGTTCGATATGTATGCATATGTACAAAAATATAGTGCTGGATGAATTAACTGGAATGTCAAGGGAAGGAATGTTACCGGAGACTTGGTGAATCATTCCTTCCAAACAAATGAGTTTGCAGGGTGTTTCATTTTAGGATTTATTACTTGACTGCAGTTACTTCGAATCCTTATGGAGCAGGAAGGGATGGATCAACCAATAAATAAAAATAATTCAAGCTCCAAGAATTACAATTTCAAAATGTTGAGTCCCTCGGTCCAATGTACAGTTACTTCGTAAAAGAAAATTTGGGTTTTTCAGGGGGTTTCAGTACTTTTCTATGTAAAGACACCAGGTGCATTCCATCCTTAAAGATAGGTTTGTATTTTTCTAAGGAAAGGTAATTGTGAAAATCGCAATTATTATATAGGAAATCGAAACAATGCATGAAATCTATAATCAGAAATTCTTTACAATTCAATATAAGGCAATGTACAAATCGTAAATTAAACCGAGTGCAGAGACAGCAAAAAGGTGATTAGTAATTCGAGCATTTTAGAATTACAAAAAAAGCATTCATAACACTATAACGAGACACGCGTCACATTTTAGGATATTATTACACTTATGAACTTGTTGGATCAATACCAATTAGGGACAAAAATTGATTACAAGGATTACTATTGGGCAATTCAAAGGATCTAATTGATATAATTCTTGCCCTCAACATATCCAATGAATGAAGAAGAATATCACATGCTTTACGATTACATGTACTCGGTTTGATGATTAAATACACATCGTATCAGTAACTTAAATAAAAATAGAAATATCAGATTGGAAATAGAAAGAACACTGAAAGCAGATCATTCGTAAAAATAAACTTAGTTGTCCAAACAAACAGAACGAAAAAGTACAAAGCAACTTTGTTTCCTTTTGAACTTTCTTCATAAGAACTGCAAGCCACCATGTTATTAAGACTTACTAGGAACACATTTCTTGGTACGTTTCTTCGGGACCTTTCTTTCAGAGCAAACACATGCTGGACCTTTGTAATTTCCTAGGCGAGGAAGACATATGTGACTGCACTTGGACTTCTCACATTCGTGGGATGAGAGTTCTGTAAAAACATGAGATGATGTCAATCCACAGTTGATTGTGTTATGTGATCAAGTACTCTATTGTTATCTGGGTTTCAATGATGTAAGAGTATGAAGTATTATTTACTGCAATAACTAATTTATGACAAAAAATTCTATGAAAACATAAGATGATGTCATTCCTTGATCAGGATGTGATAGAGAATTGTTAACTGTGGTTCAGTGAATTTACGAGAATGAAGAATTGTTGACTATGATAAAGGATATAAGATATGAATCACACAGGTAATTTACCTTCGAATAATAATGATCTAAGATAATAATATATGACTAAATCATTCCCTCTCATAAAAACAAATTCTAAATTTTCTTTTGCATTGTATACAATAATCATTCCTTACTTCCAATAGCACTGCCTTTCTGCGGTTTCGCGTAAATCGTTATGCCGGTAGGTCTATCCTCGAGGGTATATGAAAGTACTTCACCAGTCGATTTTTGGTAGATTTGAACATTATAGTAATCTTCCAATACCATGTTGAGTTTCATTTTTGTGTCAGTTATGTAGACATAATCCTAAAAATAGTGGTTAGTGAATCACTCAGACATCAAATATGACATTACATCATTCTGATTCTGGAAATTATACATCATACTGTACATACTGTACCAGCACTCACCGAGAAGATAGCAAGATCAAAAAATTCTGAATTCTTTTCTTCAAAATGTTTTTTTATATCGGTTCCCTTCATGCTTCCGCTTACAAGGGCACTGCTTTCCCTCAATTGATCTATCCAAAATATTCTGTTACAAAACAAGAGTATTAAAACCCAACCAAACCATATATATTTAAAGAAGTAATCTCTAAACTCAGAATCTCTATAATATAATAAAGGTTCAGAGGATGTGTAGGTTCAGTAGATATGACGTTTTTCGTTTAGTACCGTTATTTGTTTTTCATTTATGCTAATTCTTCTGTAAAATTTGTAATCTGATGTGTAATCTTTACAAATCGGTACTCTGAGCCGCTAGCTTGACCCTCCGGGCTTAGCATTTGAAATTGTAAAAACACAACGAAAGGTCATTATCACTAAGTTGCCTAAAGCATATTATGTTCGACACATATGGAAGATGATATTTTTAACTTTTCAGTATCATTAACCTTACCGATCTTCGTCATAATCAACCGCTATTGCGATGGCCTTGTTTACTTCTGGTCTCTGAAAAAGCACTTTCTTATTATTTCCAGCAAGATCAGTAGTGACGATTTTCGTGTCTATCATTTTCGTATTTCGTCGCATATACTCGCAGAAAATAAGAAGCCTAGTAAAAAAACAAAATTGGTTTTCTTAGGGGTTCATTCAAAAAACTTCTTCCATGCATGCATCTATATATATAGCATTTGATATGCAGGTACACTACCGATTTTCCGCCACCCTTAGCCCCAGGGGCTTATCGAAATATCAGCTATGGCCTTTTCATCTGATTTTATAAACTTAAGAATATTCACATTCTATATTCAGGTATTAAAAACAGATTAAATTATAATTACATGCGACTCATTAGACATTACCTCTTGCTTGCATGGACAGCGATTCCATATGGAGTATAAGGTTTAGTTTTATACACAGGTGCATAGTAGCTAAGGCTCTTGTCAGAAACAACGACCGAACCCATCTTCGAATCGGTCCAGTAAAGATTACCCGAAACAGGGTCACGGGTGAGAGCCGCTATGTTCGCTGCAAGTCCACTGAAATGCTTGCTGATTTTTTTGCTCGAGACATCATATACCCCAATGTAATTTTTCCTGAGTAAGATGAATAAGAATAAATGTACAACCAGATATATAAGAATATTCAAACTTATATGTTTGTGAAATGAAAAATATCAGTGAAAATATATAGTAAGTAGCTAACGTACTTGACATCAGTAAAATAGAGTTGCTTGTTCTCATAGTCGGCTTCAATAAGCCAGTAATTTGAAACACCTTCTTCTACTACTCCGAATCGCTCTTTGTTGTTGGTAATGTCAATCTTGTAATCGCTTTGTTCGACAACCAACTCTGGATCAGCCTTACAGAATGAATTAATTTTGTTCATTGTATGCTTGGGCTGAAGCTACTCCAATCCCGTGCTGGTATTAGGGGTACGAGAATCATGCTGTCCCACAAGACACACAACTTGGGAAGCCAAAAATTCAGAAATTATGATCCTAAATTGAAACAGTGTGCCAACAACTCCATACCCACGTTTGGGGTTCGCAGACCCCATAGGCCGTTTCAGAGGGACCGTGAAGTACATGTACACCGAATTGTAATAAATGAATGTAAGAAACAAAAATATACATTTTTAAGTTACCTTCCTAGTTTACTAAAATAATATGATATTGAAAATGAGTTCTCACATGTTCGAACTGGAGCAATTTCAAACCACCATAGCATTAAAGTATTTTGTCTGGTAGTCCAGCGTTATAATAATTCAATATTTTTATTATATAATTTTATATATAATTTTATATTTTTTATGGGACGGCAAATTATTGGAAAGAATTTAAGAGGACCGCTACCCACTTTTATTAAATAGTTTGAGAACCACTGCACTAATGTGTCATAACACACAGTTTGGAAAGCACTGGTCTAGTGAGAAAGAGAAAATGGCTTGCAACCAGGAACTGGAAAAAAACAACTCTGGCCAAATGGTGATTGTACCCTATGCATGGAGCTTTAAGAGGTACCAGCATCTTACATCTTATTCAGGCATGATAGTTTTACTTAAGAAATATACTGAACTCTACCTGTATTCTGTAAAACGAGCTTGAGCTTCCGCTTGAGCTCCGCCTATCGCTATTCCATATTACTTCCGCATCTTCATCTGAAATGCGAAGCGTAATATAACAAACATAGAAAGGTTAGAATGTGCCTTCAGTTCATCGAAAGATAATTTAGGATTTACAAACCGCATTTGCTGATTCTACAATGCTCCCATCGAACCTTCGGATTTGTGGTGTAGCACCATGTTCCTCTGATGTCTTTATCAGGATTTCTGAAATTTATCGGAGTACTATATATATGTACAAGGTATTTCGGTAAATTATTTATGCATTAGTATTACTAGTCGGATCGTGGACGCAACAGAAAATCCGTCGATTCCACACACCCGTGCACGAACTTCCGAAAGGTCAATCAGTTTATATTCGTTTTTAGGGTAGTAAAGTATCTCCTCAAAGTCCATGTTATTTAAACGTAATCAGAATATACTTTGCAACAGTTCACGACGAATATGAGTAACGAATATACCTTATGAATATGCCGCTAAAATTTAGTTGAATTTATGTGTTACATCCTACTATTATTCTGTAATCGCGCCAGCTTCAACGGAGCAAACAATCTTTGCGGAATCGAACATGGAAGTAGTACAGAACATTTTTAATTCATGAAACGAAAGATTAATCGAAAAGTTTAATCAGCAGAAATAGTAGGTTGAGAAAACTTCTGAGTTCAGACCTACAATATTTTAGTCTACCTGCAGTGATTATGGTGCCCGCCATCTGCAGGAATATCCTTTGGTTTATGAGGAGTATTCAAATCCCATCGTTGACAAAGGAAACCCGATGTTGTACGAGATTGGCTTCCTGAATACGCGTAACTTAGGCCTTTTATGCAATCTAAAAGAATTTAAGTATTTACAAGTTAAAAGACGTAAATGTATTTGAACGATATATAAATCAAATGCTTGCCTTTTTTCATGGGAGCACGAGCTAGAACAGATGCTTGAAAGAGCGCGAACGTGAATAACAAGAGTTTATTCATGTTTCCGCCAAATTGATGGTGAAATCCTCTATGAATTTGTATGTATGCCTCTGAAATTAAAAATATTAGAAAGAGATAAAGCCATATACAATAAGCAAGCCTGTAAACTATATTGATAGATAAGTATAATAAATAACCGCAAATAAATACGAATGTAAGAATTACTTACTGTGAATTAATGCAGATGATACCGTGAAGTCATGTAGTTGAACAGCTATGTAGTTAAAGTGAAAACTTGGTCTTATTTATATCTTTTGCAAATCTGTTTCCTTCAGTCCTTCAGGCCATCTACGTGCCAGAGTGTTATGACGCATTATAAACGTCATGTTCTTACGATAGAGATGTCGTTGCCGATTGCCTACGATCAGAAAAGGATAAAAATATAGGTAAGAAAACAGTGAAGTCAAGTTCATCTACGCACTTCTACATGAACTTGGATCTATGAATCATATAGACATATACCTACGTCATCCGCGTTAATTCGGGATTATGTAATCAAAGTGTGTACTGACGATGCTCACCTACAGAAAACAGAGATAAATCTAATCACCGGGGTAAAATAATACTGATATTTCCCCGACATCGTGACAAAAACTGAAAATTAAATGATATTATTAACCTGACTTATTCGTGACTTCCACAAAAATTCCCAGCATAATTATTCATTTCTTGCAGCACAAGATTATATAATCATACTTACCTTCGAAAACAAACAGGTTCTGAAGAGCTACGTGCGTATTAACTGCCAGTAAATTGGATTCAGCAAAAGGCTAGGTCCTAGCAATACAAGGGTTCTCAGCAAATTAAGAAAACTCAATTCAAGAGGTTTACAGACTTCTCACTCACGATGCACTTTCTCATTAAAAAAGCCTCTCCTAAAACAATTTATTACATAGGAAAACATCTGTTTTAATCTGATTCAATACCAGTAAGATGAGGCTATCGAAATGATATAAGTCGAATGCACTAAATACCTGTGCAATATATTCCGAATAAATTAAAAACCAAACTTCAAACACCAAAGTGATGAACAAAGTTATCCACAGAGGCTGGATTACAGAGAAGCATGTACACTTCATGTAGGATTACCAACACATAAAAAATTTTCCCATCATACTCCCTGAAATCTTTAAATTTTGCTAACATCTAACTAAATATCAACAGCTAGCAATCCAAATAGCAGATTCCCAAGGACAATGATCAGTTCTATTGGTGACGACAACAATATTTATTTTTCATCTACAATTATCATGTGGAAATTTTATGTCACATGCATTTTCCACTTTACAATGTACGATTACAATAACGTGTCGAGTCTAATTATTATATATCCATTTCTCTCTATAGGAAGAACCTTTATCAATTCCACTATCATAATAACGTCTACGAAATAAAGGAGTTAGGTGTTGGACAAAATTGAAAATCTGGTTTACAAAGAAAGTGGTAATAACATCAAGAGCAGTTGAATTCTAGATAAGAAAAAAAATGCTAACCCGGTGATTTCCACTCAGTGGTATTATAAATTTATTACAAAGGAGGTAGCTGCTTTGAATTATTACAAAGAAGTTATACCAAAAATCAAAATTTGTAGTGCAAGACGTAACTGTGATAGAGCCGCAAAATAAGCAACATCTGTTGTTGCACTTAGGCCAAGATGGCCTAATCTTAGACCACACATTGCGTAACCCTCCCCCCACGATAATAAAAACGAAGAAGTATACCACTACAAAGAAATATATAAAATTGGCAGTAACAACCGTAATGTTATGTAGCAAGAAGTAGATTTATCGACTTCATTTGATTGGATACACGGTAGGATAGTTACTAACGTTAGTCTGACAAATTAAAAAAATGCATAAACAACTATGTGTAAGTGGTATAGATATATCATGATTCATGTATTATTGGAATGGAAATTAAAATGAGAATACATTTATAAAAGGTTTCAAGGATAAAACTCGGCGACTAACACGGTTGATTCATCTTTTCGCTACGTTTTGCTACGTACACGCAAGTCTGAGCGAGTCCATTGAAAAAACAAAAGAACAAACACATGAAACTTGAAAATGACTGACAGTTTACAAAAATAAATTATTTTGCAAGCAGAAAGAGCGAGGTAGACAGATAATGTTATACTGTGTCTAATGACCATGTCTTGAGGACTTTTGGGATTAGCTTGAGATAGAAAACTTTTTTACATGAAAATACTTGCCTTGCCACACACAACCATCACAGGATTAAATATCTCTTGCTCGTACATATCGAGATCTGTTTTCGCAGGCGCCTAGTATTCAAGGTAGGCATGGTTTTGTATAAAAGGCACTACAAATTGTATTTAGCACACTGTTTAATTAGTTTCGCGAACACCTATTATGACAGTTAAAAATTTCGATAACGGCGCGGATGCGTCGGATTCAGTTGCCAACAAATGCACAAACTCCCGCAAGTGCCCAGTGGCAATTGTTCCATTTGTTCAGTTATAATTGGAACATGTTTTTTTACCAAAAATAATACAATTACTTATTTATAACTGCAGTTTGCGTACTGTATCAACGTTGGGGCGTCTGGCACTTATACCAGCGTATCCCTCAGTAACGCAACAAGCAAAACTGATGTCTGAAATCCTTACAGAATCTGTGAAAAGGCAAAGTTTGGCAACGTTTTTAGTTACTGAGGTACTGTGAATCCGTCAAGAATGTAATCATCTTAAGGTCCGGGCAACACGTTAAAAGTTGGAAAACTTTCGTGTGAAGAGGATAAAGTTGAATAGTGAGTCCTGACGACGAGAGGTTTGTTTAGAGAACTGTACAGAATTCAGTGCGTACTAGTTTCCTTAAGCACCACAGATATTGAGGTCACTAAGGTTTTGTTACAGGCATTACTACACATTACCGTTTTCCCTTGCAATTGGAAATTAAACTTACTCACACAGGTACTAGAAAGAACTCCAGTTTGGTTGCTTTCTGTACTTGTGCTACGGTGTTTGTGTGTTCGTGTGATCTTGGTTGAAGATAACTGAATTTAAATTGAAAAAAATGATTTGGTCACAAACTGAAAAGTTGACAACCGGATGACTTGCTCTCTCTCCTTCGATGACATAACTCTCAGAGCAGTCTCCAGATTTTCTATGACCAATCAAAATGAGGCACTCAATAGGCATCAATGAATATATGTGAAGACAGCAGTTTTAACGGGCTGATATCGCGCAGCTTCGACTCGAGACAGCGCAAGCACATATTTTCCTAGCGACTGTCTTGGTAAGTTCCGGCAGCATAGTTCATCTTGCAGTGTGGAACTGTAAAGAACAAGCAATCGTTTGAATCTTACATGGATAAATGCATATGGCAAAGACACAGTATATCCAAAGTTCCAAACAGTGGATCTGTCGCTTTTAAGATCATCAAAAAGTCAACTTTCCACAACTGCCAGGCCTTGTTCAGCCTATAAGCCTAATTCATCTTCTATTTGCATATAAAATCCTTATCTCTGCAATAGCTTTCTGATAAATTCATTACATTAGAAAACCTAACACTGACGCAAGGTCACACCGCTAAGACGGCGCTGGTGGGCCCAACTCAACCACACTGAATATACCATGAACACCTTACCTGAAGATTGGCAGCTTGTGACCCTGATATCATGTGATGTGGATATGCATACACTGCCTGAGAAGTAGCCTGAGGTGATTGTTGAGAAAGAGAAGGAACCATCCCGGCATTGACCGGAGACGGAGATTGCGGAGCAGTCACCGCAGCTATTGTACCTCCCATGAGGTTGGAAGAGCCGGATATCAAACTGGGCATGGACGTCGCCGACGGTGATGGCGATGACACAGCAGAAGTGGAGGCCACCTGCGACTGATTCATGTGCATACCACGGTTAAGAGGGTTGAAAGGGCTGACTTTTTGCTGTGAAAAATAGGAAGAGTGTCAAGTAAAACCTCTCTGTTGCCATATACTACATAGCTATGACAATTACTCAAGACTACAAATATAGGAACTGTCTCCAACACATCCAACACTCTTCAACCCCCAACATTATGCAACAGACAAATTGCAACTTTTAACGATGGTTAGTGAAGCAAAATGCATTCTATGAAGGGAAAACAGTTGTTAATGACTTTGTCAATCACATAAAAACTATTAGGAAACTCTCAAGGGATTATTAGAAAAACATTTCGAATACTGGCTAAATTAACACCACATTTCGTCAATACAAATACAGCCACACGATTGTTGTTAGCAAATGGTTTTCTGTACAGCCAGTCCCAGACTTAAGAGAGTTGAGTTTACCTAGCGAGTAGGCTTAGAAACCAACACTACAGGATAAGCTTATTGCTCTGCAAAACTTAAAAGACTATTGACAAACAACATTACATGATATGTCAATTGATATATAATAGCATGATGTTTTTGGAAGCTATATCACTAAATACAGTGGACCACCCTTGGAAGTCGACAAGATAATACCTATTCGAATCTAGGAACAAAAATACAAGTCGCATACAAAAACGATCATCCTAAGGAAAGCTAAAAAAGCACACAAGCATTTCTAAAATTAGGTCTGTTCCGTGATTTATTCGGGTTATTTACATTAAACTTTTTAAATACCCATACATACCGCCACATAAGAAAGTTACCAATAGTTAAAAGCATAAGAGAAAGATCGTAATGGCTATAATATACCTGAAAAGGGAACTCATCACTAGGTGGGAAAGCGGTACGCATGTATAATAGCTGGGGGTGTGGAACAGAATATTTCAATTTACATTATTTGTTATGGGATAATTCAACTCGAAGGTCCGACCAATCGCCTCCTAGAACAGATTGTGTTAAGACTTCCAAGGGTTCACTGTAGATTAATAAGTGTTGTGATGGCTTCGCGATATGTGTGAACAAGTAAGCGAAGCGAGTTGACTGTAAATAATCATGTTGGAACACTAGTCTATCTATAAACGTATCGAACGAAGTATAATTTTTCAGACAATTGTAAGATCTTATAAGTCAGGGATTTGCTGTACTGTGAGCAACTCACCAATTGTTTCCAAGCCGCAACATCTTGTTTATACTTGCCCCTTCCCGGCTGGGCATACATCAAAATAAACAAGAGAAGCGATTAGGCAGAACATTGGTCAGTAACCATTTTACTTAATTATCCAAATTTTTAAACATACATATGCATAGGGACTTCACTATACTCTTTACTTTCGGTTTTCACAAACAAAATTATCACCAACCCAACATGGCTTACTCAACAGTGAATTGCAAGCGAAATCGAAACATTATTTTGAAGTTGACATTACAATACCAAAAGCTATACTGTAGGGTGAATTTTATTCCATCAGATATAACCAGACACTGACCACAATATCTCACTCTTATAAATGCAATAGGCTATGCCACAGTCACAGTCAAAAAAGTAACCCTGGACCTCACAACATATGATCATCCCATACATATCAAAAGTTACAGGGAAATCTAACTTACTTTCCCGCTCCAGTTATCCAAAAAGTAAAGCCTATATATTTCAAGATATATTAGAACTCTTACCGACTGCTTGTACGCTTCTAAATCTATTTCCCATTTTGCTCGTTCCACTTGCGCATTTCTATAGTAAGGTGTCTTTTCCTGATCCGACAAGCCATTCCACTTTTCTCCAGCCTTTTTCGTAATTTCCTGGTGAAAGTAATATCTGGTTATACAACTGGCTGCATAATGTTTAATTCTATTTTAGATATATTAATTATAATAACTACCATATGGTGGGCTTCCTTTACTACAACTATTGCAGTATAGGGATAGATATAGTCATACAACGTATACTTTTTGACACGTCGGTTAATATGGGTAGATTGAACACAGATTATTTGGTGCCCACAAAATTATGTCTGTTAACATTGTACATTGCTAACGTTATGATAAGCTTTATGCATTGATTTACCTTTATTAAATTTATACTGATTCCAATATTTAATTCAAATTTTCCATTCAGTAAATTACACTTATGGAAATCCATAGTTGAAATTAGTTGCTTGTAACTATATTGTTGGTTGGTTGGTTGTAATGGTTATTATAAAGTCCATGGAACCAAGGGTACACGAAAATTGGTGTGTACCTGTATTACAATTATTGGTAATGGTGTTTTGATGCGAGACAATTTACCTATCAAAGTGGAGATATTATTCCTGAGAATAGGGTGAACGCATGTAATTGCTTTTGCATAATTTTTCATTACCTTGGCCGGATCAGTCTTATTCGGATACGCTTTCCTGAAATCGGCCAAGAACAGAAAATAGGCGGATGGCGGCCGCTTAGGTCTGTTGGGATCTCTTGGCCTTTTCTCCAGAGCCTTGTCACGTTGCCACCGCTCTCGGTCTCTCCGAGCGAGTTCTAGGAACGGCTCTTTCTCATCTTCTGTCATGTGACGCCATTTCTCAGCACAAGCCTGTGTTATGATTTTGGCCTGCCATAAGTTTGAAAGCAGAACATTATGAAAGTAGCCCAAATATAGGTCTGTTCAATTACAGCTCCAAAATTAAACTGGTCAAATGAATCCTGGTAATATTTGAATTACTCGATAGAATAAATACCTTGGGAACAACTTCCCCGGCTTCCTTCAAAGTTTCTCTGTATTTAGATACAAAGTAGAGGTATGCAGTTGTAGGTCTTTTTACAAAGGTGTGGCGTTTCCTTTTGCGTTTGTCTGTTGGCTTTCGGCCACGTCTAGAGGGTGCGAAAGTGTTACTATCGTTACTATTCGAAGCTCCGATTACACCAGTACTACCGCTGTTGTACTGCTGCTGAAACTGTTGTTGCATCTGAGCAAGTTGCTGCATCTGCTGGAATTGCTGCTGTGCTTGCTGGACCTGTATCCCCACAAACAGACGAGATACGATGAACACCAGTACAGGAATAAGGGTGTGGCAAAAGAGCTGAAACTCTCAATACCTATACTCAAAATTATGTATGTATATGCCCAAGGTTTCATATTAACACGATGTCAACATACCTGTTGCAACTGATGCTGCAGCTGCTGATGTTGAACTTGAATGTGATGAGCAGAAGACGCTTGATGACCTTGTTGTTGTTGTTGTTGCTGTTGCTGAGTTTGCTGCTGCTGCTGCTGTTGTTGTTGCTGCTGTTGGGCAATACCAGCACCTTGATGGTTCATATAGACAGCACCCTGCTGGCTGGTTTGGCTTGTGGGCATAGATACTTGGGTTGTGGGAAAGTTTTCATTGTCTGCAAAGAGTAATATGTAAGAGAAAAAAATAGGGTCAAAATATAATTCTAAAGAAAAACTTACATCCTTTCTGGATAGCGCTGAGCATACGCGCCGCCTGTTGCTTCAAGTAGTAATCGTTCGCATTGAATTGACCACCTTGTCCCTGTTGACCATCTGAGATTAAATAAAATCATTGTTATTCAAGACTAGCAAACACCATATAACCTCCAAATAGTTGATATTCTCCCGGGATCAAGTTCAAGTATGAAATATAACAGGGAGCTATGGATAGTCCTAGTCCTGTGAAAATGCTATGTTCTGAAAATTCTTTTTTCTTTCCTGTTTTCTGATCTGAGAGAGACAGTAATTAATAACCCTTTAGTAACAAGTTCATTTAGGTTTGGGTTCAAGGGGTGATTATATTGCTGTTTTATATTATTTTTGAAAAATCTGTATGTATGTCATTGTGCACATATACGAAGGTGGGGGGTTACAGGAGAGATACTCCTAGTGTATGATTTGTACTTTTCAGAATGATATTCAGATGTCCTGACACTCGTTCCTTTTGATGACTAATTCAAGGATTCTAGTTTCATTGAATTTCTTTCACTTCATGAGAATTTGGGTTGCTAAACTAGGATAATATTATTTGCCTCATCCTTATCCTAACTCCTAAATCCCTGACTCCTAAGTTTCACATTGAATAAACAATACTACATACACAAAGCTGCACTGGTGGTTCAATGAATATATCAGGAAGTACAGTACATACTATTCTACATAATTATTTTCCTTGGTATTTCCAAAACACAGCATATGAATCATTATCGTTGAAGTTGATATTAGCTTGATTATGTAAGGTTATATTTCTTTATTACTTTGTTTTTCTTTGTTAAGTTTGAGAACAGAATATCATCTTATTCCTAGAAATACACTCAACTTCACTCACCGCCTCAATACTTCATTTCATATTTGCATTTTTTGCGCTTTAGAAATCACCATATGCAAAGCTAGAATGAATATAATTTCTAATACAGACTTTGCATATGCAGTCGATTCCTATTATATTTCAGGCTGGTGGAGGGGGGTTAACACTGGAAACAATACAATAGACTGCAGTTCATCATACGTATTACACCTGTTCAGGAAACAATATATCATGTTTCACTTTCCAATTGTCTTCAGTGCTGTTCTGCATTTCTAAAGCAACTTCCATACATACGCCTTGATTTGCACGGTGCATAAACATCAACATCATTTACTTGCACACTGTAGTGAATTCAGCTAGAACGCTTGGTAACGTCGATACACAATGCCACATAGGTATCAAAACAAGTTCAGAAAAACAATAAAACAAGGCATTCCCAATACGAGACAATCGGTGCAGCGAGACCAGAATGATTAAGTAACGTGCCGATCAATTCTGATTGCGATACGAAAAATAAACACGCAGCTTATATCCTTCTAACAACGTTGCCTACGTAAAACAACCTTTCCTCATTGCGTTCAAGCTATTCACCTGTCTAAGACCAATTAAGCTAGTTTAATTTTTACTACTATCAAAGTAAATTAGTACTCACCAGCCATTGGGGTATTAACAGGGTTTTACAAAATAATGATAAAAAGCTATATGAAACAAACAAGAAAATGCTATCAGGCGTCGGGAACAAAGAATAAAGAGAAAATAAACTAGACTCTTTTCAGTCCTCGGCGTCGTTTTGATACGGACGCCATGAATGGACATCGGTGACGTCACGAAACTCTTTAAAGGACAAAGAACAGTGCTCATTTTTCGATACGACAAACGTCACATCGGCACTTTTTGAAGTCGCTGGCCGGAATTGCAAAACGAACACAACACACAAATTGTTGATATTCAACCATTATGAGGGTCGTAATGGAAAGGATTCAAAGAGTGTATTTCGTTTATTCGAAATATCATCCTAGGAATCGTCTCATAAATGAAAGAGAAACCGTGTGCGTATGTGTATGTTCGTTTGCTTATAACTCCGAGGGTTCTTGACTAGGCGCTCTGAAAACTTGCACGGGGGTCAGTTCCAGGCACGAATGTGCTAATTGGGGCTTTGGGGTTTATTTTTGATTAATTGGCACGTTAGAGTCTAATATACATATAGAATGCTTATCCCCATCCTAACCTTTCTTTAAACCCTTTAAAGTACTTTTAAACATCACATGCCTCTCCGAAGATGGCCTTTTGACCCGTGATGCGTTCAGAATACAACATCTGGCATCAACAAAAGCTTGATCTTCAGCACACGAAGAACCTGTATGATTTACAGTGAACGAGGCTCAAATATTCATTATAAGCTAGTATCTAGCATATAACATTTCAAATTAAAAACAATTCGAGATATTAGTTAAACTGTAGTTCACTGTAGATATCAACGTGGACTGCTGAACGGGTATGGCAATCGGGTAACTTTTCCTTTAACAAAACTCCTTCTTCTCGATATTTGAAATGCCGTTCTTTGCGCGCGCTTTCGAGCTAAAAAGCAATAATTAAACAGCCAATGAAACCCACCGAGAACGTGCGCTAAACACACACTAGCTAAGAGTGAGAAAATGAGAATAGGAAAATACAGAGACCAAGTAAATGGAGGCGCGCGAGAATGGCTACTATCGAATTACAACTTTTTGCTACTCTGGGATTGAAAGAATGCAATCTAATATACACTCTCCACTGGAAAAAAACACTGATTTCGTGTTCACGTTGTAATATGTATTTCCCTTGTGGACTTGTACGCGCACTATTTTGAAAAAAGGTTTGGTAATCGAACGCATTGACTACTCAATCCGATTAATAATACATACAAAATAATGCAATACGAAAATTTCAAAAGTTCAGTAAAGCCTACATGTGTAGAATGGAACAGTAGAATCAATACTTTACTGTATGTATCTGGATACGATCGTTTGTAAATCTATTACTATACCGGTTACATTGTATGTATACAGTACTGAAAACGGAAATATAGAAGACAATAGCGTATGATTCAGCTGTACATGTTATAGTCAATATAGTGTATTCTATTGCCTTTCGGTTTCATTCCACAATGCTTAAAACCGATATATGCGTCATGCACATATCAAATAAACAAGGCATTTAATTGCCATCCGGTATCTCGTTATTTCGATACAATGTGATTTAATTACTACTTAGTCAATGCGTGAAAGGCAGTTTCTCTAAATTTACCGACCACGAATTTACAGACTAAAGTCCTAAATACAGACTACTACTAAGATACCAACATTTAGGCCAAGAGACGTGCAAATGCCTGAACCACATGTAATCGGTCCAAGTTCGAATACGAAAAGCAAAATGACCTATTCAGAATTTTATTTACGACATTATAGGGAGTAGAATAACGCGCATCCGCTACAACATAAGCAATCGAAATTTCTCAGAGGTTAAACGTTTCTAAACTTGTTCTGCAGATGGTGTCCATTTTCATATTTCTACAGCAATATTCAATGCATTCTCCACAAAACTCACTGGCCATAAGGAATATTTTTCACCAATAAATTACCCACTAGGTAAAATTCCCCGCTTGTTTATTCTGTTTTTTTAGGTAGTAGGTGGCGGTCCACCGAATTTCACCCAGTATATCAAACACTATCTGGATGGGGAATTTGGCGATTACTTGCGACTCAATGCTATCGGTACTTCAAAACTGAAGACAAAAAATCACTGGAATAAGCTTATATTTGCATTGCACTCTCATCATCGGGCTGATGATGTTTACAGCTTTGATATTTACAAAACTATTCGCTACACTAAACAATTGAGAGAATCACCATAAACCAGAAAATAGACAAGCTGTAAACAGCTTACAGTTAATACCAATCTTGTAGATTAAGGCACGATAGTGATTATTTCATAATTAGGTATACACAATACTATAGGAATATTTTGATATCAATTCCTCAGAACCATAACACACACATTTCCTTCCCAGATAAAAAACACAATGAAAAAATTCATCATTTCGACTGGAATCACATCAATAAATGTCTAAACACAGTTTTAACTTGGAACAAGGAAAAGGAAAAAAACACCAGAACTGACACTATATATAGTGCAGCTTGAGATACATATGATACATTACCTATAGTCACATGTGACTATAGTGGAAATCTCTAGGAAGCTGTAGTTCAAACTACAGGTGCGAGTTGAACCAGTAGGCACTGCGAAACATTCACAAAAGTTCCAGTTCGAAATGTACACTAACAGGAAATACCTGGCCATGTTTTAGTAATTGAACACCAACCCGGGGAAAGGGAATCCGATGGAAACCGCCATCCCTATATAGAATTTTGTTCATCCAAAACAGGAGTGACTAATCTATGGTACATGTGCCGAATGCACACTAATAAAAAAGTAAGCCAACTCATGTAAATGAGAAATTGTAGAAAAAAAGTAGCTTAGAGCTGAAAGGGTTTAAATTTAAAATTAAGCAATTTTATTATGTAGTGCGTGTTGAATAAATATGTCTATATTAACATATTCTCATGAGAATTGAATGGGGTACAAGCGTTTTATGGCGCCTTCGGGACTTGTGTGTGCTGATTTGGTAGGAAGTGGCTTTAAATCAAATACAATATCTTACACTATATCCTGTAGGCTATCTGGAAAATTGAAATTAAAAACTTGGGCATGAAGTCGGCAGCTTATACTATTTTAGACTTATAACTTATAGAACCATCTCAAAAGATAGCCTAAGAAACAATAGCGAATCTTATAAGCCACAATATACGGCATGCAAGTTACTTTACATTCTCATGAAAAATATTGCATAAATCAAAAAAAATCTGTAAATACAGTTAATCTCACAGTGGTTTATAAAAGCATTCAATAACATATCAGAAAGTTGACGGCGAAACTAATAATCGTGCAGAAATACAGGGTATAGGTAGGATTCAAACAAAACAAACTTACGACAAAACACTAATGTACTCAGGATAATTTTATATACCATCAAATAAGATTACATTTGCAGCTTGGAAAACTAAAAAAACAAAGCGGTGGTTAGATCGAGTATATACGCATTATGCATCTGTTAATTACTATTTTCCAAAAATTGTTAGTGCTTTCTCAGAACTGCAGATGGTCCTCCTATGTATGAATATAATTATGAACAAAGATTGAACAGTCACTTTAAATTATGTCCATACTTATCTGTATTCGAATTTACAAGTTTCCGTTGAGAGAAGATGTAGCTTCGCTATCTTATGTATTTTGTGATACCAAGATCTAGGTCATGTTGAATACAATATTTGCTAAATTAGATCTTAAACAAGAACTTTACCAAGATTGTTTATTGTATTAGCCTTTTTACTCTTATCCCTAATATTCGCAGACAAGTGGGCTATGAAATACAGCAATCACAAAAATATAATCTTGGCTATTCATCCTCTGATTCTTCACTGACAGCAGTCATACCAGTATTTATTGAATGCTGACATTTAACAGAATCATATAGCGTATATCAATAGCCATGCATAGTTTAGGAAGAACTGTATGCTGTATCAAGAATGCTTGCTCATAGCAAATCCAAGGAATTCATTATGAATCCTCATGAATCCTTGGTTTAATCCCATATCATTCATGTAGATCACAAAAGTAAAGCATGGTATTTATGGAAAACAAGAGGACTTTAAGTTCACTTTTGATCATGACTCAATAGTAAAATGCAATCAAAGTTAGAAAAACGATCTGAAAATCATAAAAGTACAAGCATAAAAAGAAAATTTAGTCAAAAGACAAAACATGACAACATTTTATGCGGCAAAAAGGCCACGCTGTTTGTCGAATACTGCAGTATTTCTCGGATCACCATACGCAAAAGTAATATTTTAGGTAATTTGGGGCAAAGATCGCTCTAAGTCTAGTCGTACCGTTTTCTATCAATTGCTTTGTGCTAATTATTCCCTGTCCATTATGATTTCAGATATGAGAGGATGCAACATTTTCTTCATCGAGTGAATCCTTGTCATGCGCTCCACCATTGCTACGTGATCGGCAACGAGTTGACGCAGATCAGTCATCTTCAGCAGAAGCTTGGCGAACAACCTGATAGTAATGCGAAAAAAAACAGGATGTAAAATCAACCTAGTTAGTAGAATTATCTTGGTACTGTATATACATGGCAAAAGACTTCACTTCGATTTTGGTCTCTAATTTGAATTAGTCTTATTGTCAAGAACGACTAATGCTTAAGTATGTCAAGAAATAGGGATGTACAATACAAAAAAGTTAGGTATAATAATCATTGTATAAATTTTTTGAATTTAGAATTTAAAATTCATTTTCATATGTTATGTCAAATATTTCGAAAGTGCTTACTGTGAATCGTTAGGATGAGTCTGTTTCAATTGCTTTTCGAGAGCTTGCAATATTTCGCTCTGCAGCTTTTCGACTTTCCTGCTCTCGCTTAGTCCAGGTCGATCTAGGGATACAAAGAAATGATTAATCATTAGGTAATATAATTAAATATTTAGAATCCATGAACCTCCATCGAAACTCCGCAAGACAATCCAAACCTCGAATATAACAAAATCTGGAAATAGATTTTGAGATATTTGAATATAAACATTGAATACTTTATTAATTATAAAGTAGATTACAACGTCATCTCTTACTTGGATTGAAATTTCTTATTTCAAACAGAAAACAAAGGTTTGTTGCTTCCCTTTGACCAACATTTGATGATCTCTCTTGAATATATCCTTACGATAAGTACTCTAATATCACATGGAGGGTCTGCAGTTCGACCACCCTGATACCAAGAATGAAGTGTGGTATGGTGGAAGAATGGGTCGTATATACTAGTTTTATTTATGGTTCCTTCCTGTAATATATGTCAACAATAGCTACCTCCTGAAAGAATAATGGCAGCAGCAAACAATGACAATTCCACATCTTGCAGGTTTAGGCTTGCAATTTTTTCTGCGAAATTGAATTTTGGTTTCATGATTTGTCCGACATCTCCCAGCTGCAAGAAAAAAAAACGGTTTTAAAATAAAAAACATGAAACATCTATAATATAGATTCTATATGATAATGTCCATTATAATTGTAGCACAATTCTAATAGTATGCAATAGTGCAAGTTTGATACTGTTATGCTATAACCAAGTATTTCTAGGAATTTTGAAATGAATCTCAGTCTTCCGCGGTAATCGAACACCTCTGGCTTTATGCATCAGTGCTCTAATCATTAGTCAAGTATTTCTCACATTACCCACAGTAAATTTGAAAAAACAGCCTTAGTCATCAGCGATAAATGATTCATTCTGGGCAATCATGAAAATAAAATACTTTTGTCATGGTTAAACTAGATAAAACAAAATCACGATTTGACGGTTGAAATAAAAAATGTTATACATGGGATATTAAATTTATATGTATAAAATTATGCCTTGTATCCTACAGTTTTGTTCTATGTATAGGCCCATTTCTATCTCTGTCAGCAAGAAAATAATAATATATATTACAACTGAAATCGTGCATAGAGTTCTTAGTCCCCTACCTCAGAGCTATTGGATTTTTGATCCGAGTAATCAGTCACAAACAGGTAACCTTTTTTACACTACGGTAGGGGTCTTAAAACGTTCCTTTTTACCAGAGAAACGCCAGTGAGGCAAGTCTGGTAACAAAGAGACTGTAAAAACAGATGATTGGAACACACAATGCATGTTCGCAGTAGAGGAAAAAATATTTCAAGCTAGTGAAGTACCTTGTCCACAAAATCAAAAGACACGTAGACATTGCCATCAGGCAGCAGCATTCCTTTGTTAAAAATCATGGCACCAAGCATGACAAACAGAGCTTCGTAACTGCCATACTTGAGAAGAATGACCTGCATATTGTTAAATAAAAAAGTTATTACCTTTGCAATTCAGGACGATAAAATAAAGTAATTGTCTGCTCAAAGTGATGATGTCAGATCAATTTGATAGGATTTTCAGACTATGATAAAATTCCAGCTAGCATGATCACTTTTTGGTGAAGTGTTTTGAATTTCACATAGCTCCAACGAACCCAGATTTTTACACCTGCTTTCTTATATTTCAAATGAAAAATATCTGAATGTTTTGCTTAGTTTTAGTGGTAAGTTTGCGGGATTAATCAGTCTTGAGAAGCTGTAGTGAAGAGATAAGCTTTAAAATTGAATGACAACCTGATCATTAAGAGGTAACTGAAGAAATCCAGGTATGTTTTTCGAAAACTCCGTAAGCTCACAAACGCCCTTGACGAGTCGTTTCTGCATGTTCCGATAGAGGACTTTCACCACTTTCATGCTGACGGCCTGAAAGAATATGACATTGATTTAGAAATCTGAATTCCCATATCAAACAACTCTTGCAAAAAAACTACCTTCAATATAACAGAATTTTTTTTACCTGTTTTTCAATATAACAGACAAAATTTGAAGGTATGAGACATTCATATTGTGTGGATATAAAACTGTATCAACTTTCGCTGTGTTACTTGTTATTACTTACAAAGAACGAAAACAAAATAACTGAAAATACTGGTCCCTCCAAAAGGTCGTTATAGCAAGAGTAAACTTTATGTACATTCAGTACCGGTAGTTGCATCTCTATATATAAAGTTGTGTATATATTCATCTTTGTTCTTTCATGTATCGAATAAGGAAGCGGGCTTTGTTTGAAACTACCTATATATTCCTGTCATTTTTGACAGCACACAAACAAAGGTCGAACAAAAATCATAACAATAGAAATTTTAGGATAACCCATCATGCTCTATGTTTATATTATCAGTTTGATTTTATGATTTTGTTATTTATTTATGAGATTAGCGCAAACACACTATACATTATTACATATCCAGCCACAAATTTACTTCCGAAACAGGTATTTGATCACATGCAGCCAATAACCTATCTAATAATTCAAATTGAATCGGCTCCATACAACCATGATAAGCACAATAATGGTCATCATTATCATTCAAATTTTGAAACATACGCCACGGAAGAGCTCGCTATAACCTAACCTGTTTAACGTTTTTCGTTGAAGTCCCTGGTTGCAGCAGGGCTTTGTGAGCAGAGTTAATTTTCTTGTTGTCGACATTTGGAAACATTTTGGGCAGTTTGTCCAGTAAGTTCTTGGACAAGAAGGCATTCCTGTAAAAAGAAAATATGTGGAATTATTCTTGTGCTCTGTAAATCGCTAACCATGTGATGCTTTATATTTAAAAGAGGTCAAACCGAAGGTTGATTGACTTTTAAATGTGAGAGGTGGCATTGGAAATACAAATATATGGATGGTTTTTTTAAAAGTACTTTTGCAAGTGCTCCGTAACAGATCACATTGATACAATTAAGGCGCTCTAACTAATAATTTTACACTGAATAAAGCTAGTTCTCAACTTTAATATCCCAATAAAAATAACGATTAACTTTTGTAGTCGTACGATTTTAAGATCTTACCTGACTCCGGACAAAAGGGAGCCGTATTCTCCGGATACATTGTCATGGTGAGCAACGATATGTGACGGTGTGATACCCATGATTTCCATGAAATTACCTAGTTTTGGATTTTCAGCCACTAGCCTTTCGATTTTGGCCACATTACTTTTCACCTTATCAATTTCGTCTTGCTTGACGGTTTGGTCTGCAGTTAGCACACTACCAGTGGGTCGATCTCCAGGAGAGTCTTGAGAGTCCATCCTTTCTTCAGGTCTGTTATCGAGGCCGCCAGCCGGACCGGCGTAATCTAAGGAATTCATTGTCCGTTGTTCGTCAGTATTGTTTAAATTACCGGAAAAGTTTGGGAGCCGGTTATTGAGTTCCAACAACTTCAGTTCGGTTGACTCTAATAGCGGTGATGAATTCGAGCCTGTGATATTGCCATTGTTCTGAGCTGAGGGGGGGAAGCCAGTATTATACTGGCCGAAGCTTGCAAAGTCTGGAAATTGATTGTACGCAGACGGGACTGAAAAAAATGTTTGATGGCATAAGAGTACACAAATTAGACCAAGTTACATGTTTTTTTTGTCTTCACCAATAACGAGTAGTTTACGGCCTCAGACACTTCACCGAAAATTGATTCCAGTTATCAGTTTATTTATTGCACAAAGCAGTAGTTTTATCAATACACAATGAAGTAGCTAAAAATGCATCTTTAGTGTCTTACTAACGGTCCCAATGTTACCCGAACATACAAAAATCATATTTAACATAGTAAACCTTGAGAATTGGAGACAGCTGGCATGTCATCCATTAATGAATTTGCCATTTGCTGTGGGTAGTATGATAGATTTGGAACAACTGCCATATTTTGATACTGAGGGTAGGGTATCGTGGCTTTCTTGACCATGCTCAGCAGCTCGTCGGATCCCGAATCGGAAAATGTCGGAGATGGGGAAGACAGGATGTCTTCGACCATGAATTTTTGTGGCAAACCATTTCTCATCATCGATCCCCCTGCAGCTGCAAAAGACGTTGAAGCTTCGTTGCTTCCGTTAGGTTTTTCTGTGATTTCTGTAGCGCAATTAAAGAACAGTGAAAGCGGAGGTAAGGATTAGCTGTGAAAGTCGGGTACTCCTCCATTTTCACCTCTAATATTCATTCTTAAAATCATTGAATGGGTCATTCATGGGGTCATGAAATTATCGACTTACCATCAAGAGCACTGAAAAAGGCATCATGATTGATATCCTCCCCATTTTCGTCCTTCAACCCCAACTGAGTTGGATAGAAATTTTTTATGTCTGCTAGAGTATTCAGATAGGGTGCCTAAAAGAAAAGTGTGAATTGAGTAATGATATTCCAATGAGACTATTTGTGCAGTATCCTATATGAAGAACTACTACAAACTAATCAATACTAGAACGTCATCAAAAATATAAAGCCACTTCAGACAGTTGTTTCTTATTCTCCATAAGGTACATCATCAGTAGGGATGTATAATACATAATTAGTTAGTTGATTATTCATTCGGCAAAAATTGTAGAACTATTTTTTTGAATCCAGAATTTTTATTACGACTTTAGAATACTTGTTATACGTTTCTGTGTGAGAAACGAAAGAAGAGATGAACAAATTTCATTATTACAAGCCTCTAGTATAGGGGTAATGTTCATTCAACCCAGGAAAAACTATTGTTCCGATCTAAAATGTCTTAGTGTGCACAATGAAGAATAGTTGACAGATGATATCAGCATGAAGATGTTCATTTTCAGCAATGTACATTATGTCACGCTAGATTTGACATTAAACGTTAGCATTGATGCTGGTGTTCTAAATAAGGAACTAACGTGTTTTCACAATGACTCAGCTCTACGTGTGCCGATTGATGAAAGGGCGACATCAAGATTTGCCATACAAAAGCTGATCATTATATGAGTTGACTATACAACAATAAACATGCCACAAATAGAGCGATCAGATTTCAAGCTTGTCGTGTGAATCCTCCATGTGACAGTGATCGATAGTTAACTAGTGACAGCAATTGCATAGAAACCAAAACTGTACAGGTCTCGGTCTCGACAATCCATGTCCGGTTCATGGACAACTATTGGCGTAGTAACAAACGGAAAGCAGACTATGGACTGCGGTGGCGATTGTTCTCAACCTACCGGCATGTCTCACCAGGACCGTGTCGGTCTGACATAATGGTATTGGCCATTTCATGTATTCAACTATTAGTCCAAACTATCAGTTGCAAATAGTCATAATTGAGCAAACAGATGTCTATTTACCAATATAATAAAATAGCACCTTCATTGAATTATTAATATAGGAGATTTTCTCATAGAATAACAAGCTTAATGAGACTACAATCAAATTTCTGTTATTTAATAATTTTAGTTTTACGCGGCGATCTCGAGACCTTAGAATTAGATGTTCACGCGGTCTTCTAGGAAAAAAGTTTACCCACCTCTGGCAAACTTCAAATACCGGTGTATTTTTATGGTATTCAAAGTAACTGGCAAACAGCAAATATTTGTATCTCATAGTAAGACAGTGGAATGAAAGAACTTGGTCAAAGGTTGATGAGCAAAATAATGGGATTGAATGAGAAAAGCCACATGACGTTACTGGGATTAATAGCCTTTCTCCTCAAGAGCCGATAGAGTTTCAAACAAGCAACTCGGTGCTTTATTTATTCTCTCGTGCTTGGTCGCAGTTCAAGAGACAAAACCCTTTTTTCCAAGCAACATAAAAATTGACTGTGTTTTTTCACAGATCCATTTATTGGGCTTGTGACTATGAAGTCATTATTAGGACAATAGTTTCTTGAAAAGATGTTCACGTGCAATGACGCAACCTGCATTCACAAAAAACCCAAGAACTATTGTTGTAAAAGGCACATGATTTTGAGTATATAGTTCAATATATTGTCATTACATTTACTTCTAGTTGCTTGTTTGTTTTCATAATCAAGATTATGCTTAACCTGTGAGGTAATGCCAAATATCAACTGTGGGTAGGACGGCATAATATTTAATGGACTGGGTCACTAATGACTGGATGGCAAACGTCTTAATAAAGTAGAAACACGAAATATCGTATGGTAGGAGAACCCTTAGATTTTAGTAATATGACATTTTGGCTAGCTGTATTGCATGAAATATGCAAGTCACCTGATAGGTGAAGTTCAAGAGGATATAGTTATAATAAATATAACCGTAGTATTATGGTAAAACAATTTTTAAGAATTGTTCCATGAAAATTATTGATATGGTGGGACAGCAACTCAATGCCTAGGGCTACCATATATACAACCCATAATCTACTCAGATAGTCAAATGTGACAATCTTGTTCTCCCTCTCCTGCTGCCTACAGATAATATTGGGTAATGGAGCAAATAAAAATAAGTGATCAATATTCTTTTCAATCCAAGCATATGACAGTCAAGTTCTAGTACTTCTGAGAGCGCTCTATTTACCAGCGGTGAGACAATTTGACAGAGATCATAAAGAACAGCGTAAAGGGGTTTATGCAAATAACCAATGTAAACACATCTCAAATACTAACTCAATCCCAAACCAATTGTAGTAATGTTTGTGAGGCGTTACTGTGAAAGATAATTATAAAATGAATAGGTCACTGAGCAAATATAGTACAATAAGCTTACGTTTGCGCCAGGCAGATTCCTTTCCTGCCACTGGGCAATCGTCTTTGTTCGCGTCATGCTGAAATGTTCTTGAAATGCTGATGAGATTGTCTGCACTAACTTTTTCATTTTTGCATCAACCTCTTGCTTAGGTTGCACTGGCGTCTCTACTTTCGACATTTTTGCGAGTATTCGACTCTTTTCTGCTCGCGGCATTCTTCCAAACCTGATAGCTGTGAGAACATGCAACAAAATGTTTCAAAAACGGCTCAGATAATACATTTTAAACATCGAATATCTGAAGTCCTCGTTCCAAGAACGTACAGGATTACCCGTTTTGTCTAAAGCAAGTGCATGTTTCCTCATTTAAAAGAAAAAACATTCTTCATTTGAAATTGCTTCAAGGTTGAAACACTAGTATTGAAAAATTGCTAAATCAAAAATCCCTGAGTAATACAGTACAACTGTGGCCAATACAGAAAAAAGAAGATGGCAAATTTATCTATATCCCTGGCCAATTATGGCTGTGTATTTATTTATTCTCTTACAGTTATTACAGCAAGAATATGAATTAAATGTTTTCTACTCAGACTGAGCGTGCAGTAAGTGGTTGAAAATTGATTGAGTAATATACTCACCATCATGAGACATGCCAGACTTGATACACTTCTGGAAACGACAATACTGACATTTATTTCTAGACTTTACGGTGATTCTGCATCCCAGAGTGCACTCCTCGTACTTGAGTCTCATTCGTAGGGTTCTTCGAAAGAATCCCTGCAATCGATATATTGATAGTTAGATGCCACAGGAAGATAATTCAAATGTTGAATTTAAAAAGGTTAAACGATGACTGTAAAATAAGTCAAAATAAAGGAATACTCGTCAGCACACAGTGAATTACACAGAATATCACACTGAAATATGAACATAGGGTGGTGAGTCACTGGCAATACAGTTTAACAACGGACTGTGGAAACAGGTGTACTGTTTGGCACCAATCATAAGACTTCACATATTTTTATAAACAGTTACATAAAAAGTACTGTAGCATTATGTCCTTCAGTGGTGTTGAAATAATGAGTATATAATGGCTGTAAGAAAGTATTTACTCAAACTAAATGTAATCTCCTGGTCAAGAATTACCTTGCATCCTTCACAAGCATGCACTCCATAGTGGAAGCCAGAGGCCCGATCCCCACAAATGCTGCAGTTTATCAGGAGTTCAGTCGATTTGACTTCTGCATAAAAAAGTGTAAATAAATAGAAAGGATATATGAGGATACCTTTTTTTTCAATAACGAAGCTATTCTTGGATAAAAAATATCCACAACGCATCCAGACCATAATGACTGCATGCAAAAATCACTTTACAAGCAAAGTTCCAGGGCTAAAAACTATGGTGTTGAAAGCTCATTCGTATATGTATATCCTAATGGAAATACTGTAAAGCCAGATATTTCAGCTAAACGAAACTCCAGCAGAACACTTTTGCCCACCATTATTTGCACTCATTTGTGTGGTTGGGGGAAAAGATGAAGGCATATGTGGACTAAATTTATCCCAAGGACGTCGTAGGTACACACTGA
Organism: Halocynthia aurantium; assembly: GCA_013436065.1. Lineage (NCBI taxonomy): Eukaryota > Metazoa > Chordata > Ascidiacea > Stolidobranchia > Pyuridae > Halocynthia > Halocynthia aurantium. The sequence goes on from QXVX01008073.1 coordinate 57,157, forward strand.
TCTTTTGACAGAATTGTGTGTTCATTATATAACTTCTGTTTACACAGTCGAATGGTTACAAACGCAGCACCTTAGAAACCTATTTGCAGGTGGAAAAATATGACATGGAAATTGAACGAGATAAACTGCAACTAGACCGTGCTAAAATAAAATCTTTTGTTTATGTTAGGGGAATTCTGTCCATTGCTCAATCATCACACAAGATTGGCTTCAGGTCATTACTCAAACTGACGCAACATTGTAGGTATCGATGAATGAAACGATTGTTCATGCATAATCATAAACAAAATCAAAAGCGAGAGAAAGGGCATTCGGACATTAATGACCGGAAAAATGCAGTACTTTCGCACCTATTTCTTACGTACAAATGACCATAATGATCCTGTCATTGTATTGCCTGTCAGAGTGACTTAAGAGGTTCAATTATCTATTCAAATAATCAAACACTATACAGTCAAATGGATGCAGATGTTTGTTTGCATAGCATAAAAATGTCTTACAAACACTATTGCCTGCTATTAAATAAAATCATCATTAAATATATAGCCTTAGGCCTACTGGCGCTAGTAAAGAGATACAGGTTTTCCTCTATTTAGAAAACATGTCATGAAGAAAAACTACATACAGGATGTCTATTAACAATCCCTTTTGAAGATATGTGAATATGAGTAGCAATTTTTACCTTTCGGAAGATTGCCTTCGGTCAGGTCCGACTCTTCATTTGATGTGGTGGATGCTGTCACACTCGAGGAAGACCGAACTGGAGAGGAACAGCTCGATGAAACGCTGTTGTCTGTTTCGCAGTTGCTTAAACTAATCATCTCACAGTTAAGAATTTGAATGATAAAATAGTAATCTAAGCAAGAATCAAAAAGACAGAATATCAAGGTCAAACTCCGTCCGTTTCACGACACCTAATGTTCTTTCCTATTAAACTCAGACCAGATCGCCCACTTCTTTTCTCCGCTTCATTTACATTTTGATCGTGACTGTCTGTTCTAAAAATGGGGACAAAACAATCTGTGTTGCTTGAATTTCCCCTTCCCCTTCCATTGGTTATTACATTGCTATTTTAGTATCTCTGAACAGAAAGTAAAGTGTTTATCACATGACACACTATTTAGCCTAAATTTCCAAGTCTAGACTATAGTATCAAGGTCGATTAGCATTGATTTTTCTTAAATTTGAAATACATACAGTGGAGAACTAAATTCAGCATGAAAAAATAAATAAATGGTGAAACGTGATCCTCTTGCCTAATGGACCAAACCACTGCAATTTGAACACCATTGCACCACAAGAGTGAGACAGTACACCAGCCATAAAACAGCTAATACGACAACGGTAGCAGAATAAATTAGCTTCGCCTATTCTCATAGGAAAATATGTCCAACAGTTGAGCTGGGATATGAAATGCCAATATGAAAAAAATCATTTAAGATTGGGACACTATTTTCAATTGTTTCCATATGCCTCGAAAATAGTAATTCTTCCCCAACAAATAAACTAAAATTCAACATACCGTAATTTATCTGACAAAATACAGCAGTCTTGAAGGTTTTTTCCTTCCTTTTAAACCTTAGTTTAATTTACTGCTATCTGCTTTTATATATTTATTCGTGACAGCCAGGGTGCTTACAAAATTGTTTGGGATACTTTCACTCTGTAATTACATGTGAAGCATTAGTTTTGCTATGCACTAACAGATGAAAAGTATATTTTGTATGATCCTTGCAACTGGTTTCTTTAATAAGAATAATCTATAAAAAATATATATGTTAGCCAAGTGATTACAGTACAGTATTTGTAAATTGTTACTACCGTAATTCATAATAGTGATGCATAGCTTCAACAATTGAGCTTACATATGCTATCGCAATATTAATTATTAATAGAATATTGAGAGTTTGCTAATGACGCCTGATCTAAACATGTCTCGTGCTAATATGAATTCTTTGCCAAAAAAAAACAGTCTCACTTTACAAAATCTTACTACGTGATGAAGTGTCAAAAATTTCCTAATGTTCTTGACGAAAACGAAACAAAAAAGGTAGCTTAAAATTCTCGTTTGCTTGGCTCTGGCAAAATCCCTATTAAAATTAATGTTGGGATTTGCCTTGTCTTGGTCCTGGCTATTACTGTATTTAGAACAATATTACCTATGTCTTAACTGTGTATGTTCAAATATCTTTTCATGTATTTCAACAGACCTTTTATGATCAGCTTGACATAGAGCTGGTATAGGGAAATTTTAAACCAAAAAATAATTTGAATATTAGTTCATGGCTATTGATAACAATTGAATCACCACCACACAGATAAAAAAAATCATTTCGCTATTAAATGTCTGGTATTAACTGGTATTTGACCCTATCACATTACAGGATGAATGACTGTGCAGCTAGATAACTCTATTCTATACAATTTGAATTTCATCACTATTTTCATTGGATACCATATTATTTCAATGATTATTACAATACATTGTATACAATATACAGGGGTCTAAATCCAAGCCCAGGAGTTAGAGTTGTGGTCAGGTTTGGATCAATCTGCTTAGACATTATATATTCATACAACTAAAAGTGGTTAAAAAAATACAATATTTGATATATTCCTTATAACACAAATGGGTTACCCATAAGAGATTGTGTAATGCCATAATTAATTTCTACATAGTTGATTACAAATGTAATTTTACAATGCCACTATTTTGAAGTACCAATTTATATAAATTTAACTTAGCATTCTTGAGAGCACGGCAGCTGATAACAGTCCACAAATTAATTTCCCAAGCACAATAATATATCTGCTTTCAAACGTGTACGAACGCAAGCTTTGTCCTTAATTAATACTCCCATTTGGGAATATTCGTAAGAACATGAAGACCGGTTTTATAGCTAAAACATAGCATCTTCCATCATGAAAAATATTAATAAATCTTGATTTTCAAAATAAGATTTTTGCATCTTATCCACAAGCTTTCATGGTAAGGTGATGTATGTTGGCCAGTAAGAAGACACAATCCATATTCTCTGGTCTAATTTGCTAAAGAAGAAGAGTTCATTATTATTCAATCTCTGATGGATGTATATCACGAGAGATTTTGAGCTAGTGCTTGCAATAGAGTGCACTATGACATCATTGCAAAATTTGTTTGAGGATATCGATAAGGTTTCCAATACCTGGTACTAGTAACCACAAATTCATGAACAACACATGAATTCAATTTCATGAGGAATGTAATCTAGTACCAATTTTTATTCAAGTATTTCTTACATGTATATTGTAATGTCGAGTGAATTCTTCTCCAATGTTTCTCAACAATAATGTGTCTAACGAATATTGAAATGGTTTCAAATACATGGTACTGGTAACCACAGATTCACGAACAATTCAGAAATTCAATTTCAAGGCCTGGCTGTATTTTTAACATGTAGATTGCAATTTCAGGCAAATTTAACTCTACTGTTTCAAAGCATAAATTGCTTTTCCATACACTTATGTAAAATTAGAGTTCACAAGTCCATCACAAACTATTCATTTCATACAAAGCTTTTTTAAAATGAACTCTTCAAATAAAAAATCCTTTTGTTTTATGCAATATACAATAATATAATATATGTAGGTACAGCTTACATTTCTTCATCCTGCAGTGTCTTTCTATACTGTAAATTTGTCATAGCACTTTTTCAAGACACACTCGCAAAGTACTGGGCTCCAAAAGCATCTCCCTAGCTCATGCCATTGCCAGTAACTGGTACCGGTCTTAGTTACAGTTAAGTATTTTTTTGAGGAACCACTCTTCAAAGAAATGTATACACAAGCCACTTTTACATGTGATTGATTTCTGAAGACTTTATATAGATATCCTTATTCAAACAATTTATACTTTTTCCTTTCATTTTACGAGTTACCAGATTTTTTCTCCTCGAAATCGCATGCTACTGTTGGTTCTACATGTATATTGGTAATTCTATGTCTTAAACCAACATATCTCCACATTGTACAGCAGTTATCTCGAGTCATGTGACTAAGTCTAGGATGTTTACCACCACTACGAATAAAGACACAATTTGGTCCCCTCACTCTATACATTCATTTATGCCAAACATTAAAACTGTAACCAATGTCAAAATAATCTTCTCACCACAACAACAAAAGTGTTGCCAACTCATATTAAAATCCAATGTGTATGTAAATTACCCAAACTCAAACTAATTAACAATCGAAACGTGAGCACTACCAGTAAAAATCTTTAACACTTCACTATTGTTGTTGTATTTGCTGAGCAGTTTACTCAATTGCCTCCCTAGTGGACGAACCTTTTTTGTCACGAATTACACTGGAATGACGCAGCAATCACAGTTACAAACCGTCAAAAACCAACATTACTCCGCTGACAAATCCATTACAGTGTTATACCATTCAATATGTCTAAAACTCCAAAGAATGTTTATGAAATTAAGTGAAACACCTGATAAATGTAAAGTAGAGATCAATTTTATGAAATAGTATGAATGATAACGGATACATGCGTGTCTTCCGCAAACTCAAACGTGTCCCGGACTATCGATGTTCGACCTGTATTTTCATCAAACGAACACAATTTCCCTTTTTTTTTAAATGGTATGGTGAAAAAGAAAACAAATGGTGCGAAAAGGAGAAAAAGCTTAAATGAAGTTTAAACAGTGCAGTACACAGGAAAAGTCATTATATACATTCTACACATTCAACGCGTCCTCTTTCGTTACATGATCCGCATTTTAATCTTGCAAATCTATTTTTCTGGCGATAACATTTCCCTTTGCATGATGAACATTTAACGATTCCTGTTCCTTTGCAAGTAGGGCAATGTACTCTCAGGTTATATTTCTGAAAATATAATATCTCTTGAAAAATTTGAAAGTATGTAAGAAAAAAAAGTAAGTTAAGTGATTTACTGGGAAATCTTGAAGGCGAATTCGTAGGTCTCCACAGTCGCTCATTTCTTGAAGTTCTTGCAAGCTCTGTGAAATATGAAGTACAATAAACAATTCAATATCTCGTGATAATATAAATACATAATTTTATCTCATGAAAAGGGAAAGGATTTCTTATGTTGGCCTAACAAGACTTGACCTCTTACCCCGACATAAACACCATCGATATAAAGCCTCGGTAATACAGGGAATTTATCCCCCATTGACAGTCCGAGTTTATTGAACAATTCTTCCTTGTAACTTGGATTGTTGTATATATCGCGGTCCTGCACGGAATAAAAACATTGCCTTGATAAATCTTTCAAATCTTTGAATGGTAGAAATTAATTGAGTTGTATTGCAGCCATATGCCTATAGCATTCAATTATTCTCACTTCAAATTTTACACGGAAGCCTTTCAATATCCTCCTTGCTTGTTCGCACTTATGGGCTATAGTTCTGTATATGCCCAAACTGGTAGTATATAAGATGATTCTTGTTTCGTCATTTTCAGGCAACTACGAAACGAAATCGAGCAAATTAAATTATATTCTGTTAGCAGTTTTGGATATGTAAGGTCAGCAAGTTCTGTCAATACTTTGGTTTTTTCTTCTCCAGGAAAACTGAAATGCTGTATTCCAGCCATTACGCGAGACTTTATGCCTCGCACGTCATTCTCCTCCGATAATATGACATTGTGTTCACCTGTAAATGCTCCTGCTACGGTGGCCTTATAACCTGTTGAGGATACACAACTTTATACACAACCTGCTTAACAAGATTCTCGACATAAATGGAATATGATTTTACGAAGATTCTATGCCTTTAACGCATATAGTATCGTCTCCTATGCTAGGCCACGACATTTTATTATTATGCAGTATAGTAAAGTATACTGTATGCGTACATTCCAGAATATTTCGTAGACTCTACGACGTAGAGTATTAGGCTCATTGTAGAACTGCTCTTTGATACCCCTTAGTTTTTTTGCAAGAGTTCTAGTCAACACACATTTATTTTAAATCGTCGAAGCACCAAATATGAATTTTTCTATTTCACTGTTTAAAGAAGACGATGCTGTACAGGCCCCAAGACGTCTGAATTCTTAAATCCTTAATCGAGACATGCGTACAGAATATAATGTCTAACAGCCATTTTCGGAAAATTAATCAATCGTATATTCATACTGGATTTACACACCTGCAAAGTTTCCCTCGTGCTCAAATGTTTCATCAAAATCCTTTTGATTATTCCTAGTTACTATAAACTTTTCTTGTTCCAGTTCGATTTCCTTGTTTGACTGATCAGTAACGAGTAAGGCTGTCGGAAATTTCTTCGTTATCTCGTACGCCATTTCTTGGGCTGTCATATTGGAAGAGGGTTTTTCCCTGACGCTGAACGTATCTGATTTCACAACGTCGTGTGAACTGAGACGAAGGAAAAATTATTATCTCAACTACAATTTTTATGCAGTGTACTCGCACACAGCGTTATGGGAAATAAAACATCCAATACGGTATCATACTGAGGAGAATGATCTTCGTATGAATATTTTGCAGGATGAACTGTTTTTTCAGAATCCTCCAACCTGATATTCAAAATATGGTATGAATGAATCACTGAAAGAATGGCAAGTAAATCTAATTGAATACTTCTTCGGAGGCTTCGTGTGAGATTTGATTTTGCTTTTATGTTTTTTCATTTTCGGTATCTCCGGTTCCGCTTCTTCATTGCTCGATTGTCCATCGTTGTTTTGCTGGCCATTACCAGGTAGAATGCGAAATCTGTTTGTGACATAAGCGTTTCTTCAATCGTATTTCAAAGAAGTAATCAAACGAGCAACATAGTTCTCGGAAATGTTTGAATGTCAAGAAAATACAGACGAGTGTCTCAATGCTGCCACTTAGTGACTGTTAGAAATTCTGAAATACAGCATTGATTCTAACGTGACATGGAAACAAATTTCATAACTGAAAGCGGCGCATATCACTGACCTGATTATTTTTCCACTTTCAGCAATTAATCGAGAAACTTCGTTATGCGAGGCATTATATGCGCTCACTCCGTTAACCGAAATGATATAGTCTCCGACTTCTAAGCCTGCTTCCTTAGCAGGACTTCCTTCCTGAGAACAAACACGATACAGTATTATATTTTTATCAATTCTCAAAGAACCCGGTTTATTTCCAATACCTGTATGCTTGCTATATAGCACGGAACTTCTCCAGCGATTTGAACTCCCCACGATTCTCCATTACTTCTGTAGACTTCGATAGTAAGGCAGTCCATATCTTTCAATACATACACTCAGAGTATCTGTTATAGTAACTGTGTCAGTTTAATACAGTACTGGCTTCAAGCTTGACATCTACAAACGATGTTCTCAGAAATAATGCACTCTGTCGAATCGCACTCTTGTTTTTGGCTTTCATCAGAACTCTAATCGGAAAACATTCCAGCTACCACGGTCGACGATTTATATGGTTGAATGCGCGTATCATTTACAGTGAAAATACGTGATGCTATCAGCTAAGCCAAAGAACAACCAACGCAAGTTACGACGAAACTGTGAATTCACTCAACTGCATCAATTTGCTATCGAGACGACGACGGTAAAAAAGCCCTGAAGCCATGTCCTGGGGCTATCGGAGTAATTAGATTTTCAAGAAAATGCCTATAGCGAATAAATTATGACTTTACTGCTCTATAATTCCGCTGTTCAGGTAATCCTTCATGGCTTTATCTATATGCTGAATTTCTAACTGCTACTGCAGGTATTGAAGTCAAATAATTAAAATTTCATAGAGATCGTTATAATTCTCTGAAACTACGAATTTAAGAGATACCACAGCAGTAAGACGTAAATTTTCCAAGCATCGCTACATCCACAAAAAAGGGGGAAAATATTTGTTCCAACTATCCCCCTCCCCCTCCCCTTAGTTTAACTCAAAGTATATAAAATGGGAGGATTAAAAGTAATTTCGAGTAGATTTTGAATACAGGTATGCGTTGCATAACGTCCATGATACGTTCTGAGAAATCTGAGGATTGGGAATAGTAGTGTTCGAATAGCCAAGATACTGTTCACGTTTACTCTTGTTATTCACCTGGCAAAGGGCATATGTGGGCGGCCTATGCGAACCTCCTCCTTCAACGTGAGTGGTTTGTTCACAACGATGTATTCCGTACGTGAAGACCTTCCCAGGGTCGTAGCTGGAGAGGGGCACAAGCAGCATTTGCTTGGGCGCAAACGGGGGGCGCCACAATTACATCAATGGTTTGGTTGCTTCATGATTCATACAAGTCTGGAAAAAAATAAATATACTATACAGCCTGTTCATGCACGTGATGCAATGGAAAAAATTTATTCGGGGAGGGGATTTTCGTACATATGTGCAAGATATATTTTTTAGAAATACAGAATGCAAATTACTGTTGCGGCTGTAGGCGTAAAGACCATTCGTCATTTACGGCTTACGGTATGGACATTTTACATTTAGGTTTGTGACATCATCGATATCAATTTGAATATCAAACAATTCCCCATTGTTTCGCAGTAATACAGTAACTGAATATTAGGTAAATAGAATATTTGCAATTCGATACCAGATTTGGGATCCAAAAATGGAAGGTTATAGGTTCAAAAGGATTCGCGTGTAATATAAGTATTATGTTTTCGGAGGCTTTGATCTAGGATTCCAAAGTGTAATGTCAAAAGTTCAAAACGAAAAAATGCATGTCCCATTTTGTTTTTCCAACTTCCTAATACACTCATTGTTTCATCACAAATATCCAAAGTCAAAACTCTCAATGTCAGGAGTTCGCCTAAAGAATCTAGGTTATTCAAAAAAAACGTGCTCTTCCCCAATGTCAAGTGATGGTGAGTAACTGCTTTATTGGTATAACATAAGAAATTTAGAATGATAGCGTTTAGTAGTTCATATATCCTTTATAGGAACCAGCAAATTCATCCAAGCAACAGGAGGAGACTATTCAAGGTAAGATTCTTAGCTCGCGTTCCAAGAAACGCCAGTATTCCAAAAGCAATTTGACCCAAATTAAAATAATAAACGTTTCATTGACAGAAGAAAACATCTGCGACGATATTGTAGCTGAAAGGTAACTGTTTCTTATTCTACAGCACCTTATTGCAACAAACGATTAAAAATAATGGAACTTAAATTGTCTTCTTCATAATTGTCCGTATTGTGATCCATGCTTAGTTACCATTGTAGGTGATAGAATACGTAACTATTGTCAATGGCTAATTTTCAAAATCCTAAGAGTACGACATTTAAATATGTATTCATACAGAGTCGGCATCTATAAAGCAAACGCATTTCTTACTATATACTCCTACATAACGAAAGGGCGAATCTAGCCACAATATTTATTTGTACGACTATAACTACGAACTATAATAACACTTACAATTTTTTTTTTAAATAGACGAAATTGTATTTCGCGGTTAGTGAGACAGGGGATTCAGTAATTGCGTCATCATGCTTTAACATTACTGATATGACGTCATTTTTTATTTTTGCTTCTGATTTTTTTTTGTAGCTATAGTATCGCGACACAGGGAGTTTACGATGACCCACTCAATATCATTCACAACCAAGGTGAGTGCTCGATAAAGCATTACCGAATCTCGACTACATTTGACATACCGAAGTTTACCGTAAATAAGCCCTTTCGAAAAAGCGTTTATTCGGTTGAGCGTTCAGTTTAAACGCCCATAACGTGTTTACTTGTCTTAATTTTCAAATTACCAACAATAAGAAAAATTGGAAAATGGCACAATTAACAGCGAGTTTGTAAGCCACTTTTCATTTGAAAATATAGTTTTCAGTCCTCATACCCTACTTTCTGAATTATCACCCAGTGCTTATTTACGGAAAAACTAGGTAAATTCCTATTCATAGAAATCTCGATAGAGGACAGCAACAGCGATAACGAAAGTGAAAATAGCAATGTTGACAACGCAACAAAGAACGTGGTTTGGAAAGAAAAGGATAACAACAGTAAGGAATATGTTCAATTGCAAAACTGCAACGTTGAGAATAATGACCGACAGGAACAATACAAACAAAACACTAACCTGAACGCATACAGCGGAATGTTCTCAGGCCAACAGGTGAGCGTAGCAGACAGCAGCATAATTATCTGATCGAAGCCTTGTAAAAGTTGTAAGGCAATGATTACCATGGCAACTGTCATGCTGTCGAAACCATGTGTTGCAACATTTCACCCATGACCTTTGTACATCGTGTCAAACACTTTTTACAGATTGTCCAACAGCCAGGAATGAATACCAACATCGCTTTCAAGAACCCATCATGGACTCATGAATTACCTATCAACCAAAGACATCCTCAAAATAGTATGTTTCCAGTATATTTTTAAAGTACAATAATAATGCACACACGTTAAACTCTTACCCTTGGCGGCCATTATTTTTTGCAGTTCAGCTGCAGTACACCATGAACTCTACTCCGAATATCATACGAGATCATTACTCAATGAACCAGCCGAATACAGGATACATTTCAACGCATGACATAGCTGCATCTAACGAATACAACTTTGCAAACCAGTACAGGTAAGAAGTGAATAACTGCTTTGGCCTAACAAAGATTTATGAGCATAAATTAAGGCGAATGATTCAAATTACAGTACATTTCTACCGGCAATGCCAATTGTGTGTCATCAGCAAAGGGGAAATCAACCTATGTTCAATCCACTGGTATTGTATATTTTAGAATTATATCTGTTGTTTTTATATCATATTACAATTATTTTTCGTCCTTTGCATCAATCAAACAAAGCACACCTCCGGCTTAGTTGGAAACCCGAGTCACATGCAAAACTACCACGCGATGCCGACTCTGCCCAACTTACAAGCGCTGCCTATCAACCACATGATTTCCGAACCGTTACAAACTATCACGCTCCAACAGGAAGAGAGCCGCAACGAAAACGCCAATCCCGAATCTGGAGGCAGCGATGTAGAGCCAATCGATGATTTGGATGATTCTGATGAAGACGAAGTAAAACTCGCATCCAAAACGAAGCGCAAGAAAAGAGGAAGGAAACCGAAAAAGGCAAAAATCAAAAGACCGATGAACGCGTTTATGGTGTGGGCTAAAAAGCACCGAACGTTGTTGGCAAAACAGTTTTCCGGTTAGATCTCTTTCATAATACACACCTGTACACTGAGGTTTACAATGTTTTTGATGTATGCTAACTTTAACGTAACTTATGTTTGAGGTTTGACCAACGCCGACATCAGTGTTATGCTAGGAGAAAAGTGGTCAAAGATGACACTGGAAGAAAAGCAACCATATTTCGATGAAGCTGATTTAATTAAAGAGCAACACAGGAGGGATCATCCTGGTATTAAATTTAAATAACTATATTACTGTAATCATTATTCCAACGCCTTAGTCAGCTTGACTAAAGAATTATGATCTGTAGATTGGACATATCAACCGAAACCGAAACGTCGACGGTTTGGTGGTAGCGGTAAATCCTACCTGTTTGAAGTGACGAAAAATATGCGAGGCTCGTACACAACACGGCATATCAACGACGTTGTCGTTCAGCAGATCCCTGCCCAGGCGATGACGATGAATCCAGTCGTAGCAAAGCAACCGCGAGGCATGGAGCGATATGTTCAAGGGCCTGTAGTAGCAAACGGGAAATATTTTGCAAGTAAATATTTGAATCAGTTGACTTTGGAATTTACCTTTTATTCTGCGCATTACAGGAAATGTATTGAATTCAGATTCGGTGCCACTCCCTTCTCACTTAGTTTCAGGAGAAGGCATCATACTGGCCCAGCCTGGTCAATTCCACCAAATGTCGCAGATACCTAGCTTGGAGCAAATGAGAAATACTAGACAGAATCCACAAATCATTCAGGCGAACGACAATTTCCTTCTGTCTCACCAAGTAAGATATCGAAGAAAGTTATGAATGTCCATTTATGTTATACAATGCTACAACCCTAACTAATGTTTTTTTGTTCGAAATTGTCTGTAGTATTAGTGGTTCGTTTCTGTATTGTCAAATAATTATTACGTTACCCCAGTTAGACTGTTAAAACAAACAATCCGAAAAGTAGATGAGTGGAGAGTGAGGTAGTATCGGTAATGTACAAGTATTAGTTTTACTGTGATCAACAGGGCATCTTATCTGTCATTTGGTTTGTATACACTTCCAATAATATTGTCATCATTATATTTCATCCTGAAATTAGCAGAAACAAAATTTCGGATTTGAAAATCAGAATTCTGTGATAACCAGTGCGAAAGGACTGATAAATCAGCAAAGTGTGCCCCAGCCAAGACCATATTACACACTTGGAGAACCGGTGAACGTTATTCGCCCAGTCAGCCAAGCAATGCAGACGACAAGCTACTGTGACCCTTCTGGATATTCGGCTAGTATCAGTGCCTCAAACTTAGTAAAGGATTCGCAACAATGCAGGTATTGTACTATTAAATACATGTAAGCACATTCTTGTACAAACACTGTGTATTTTGGTTTTATCGACAGATTGGTTCCTGGTTCCAGTGCACAGGCCGTTAGCAATCAAGACTATACTTCGACGCGAGGTACTAAACCGATTGTGACACATGATCTAGGTATATAAAACCTAAACAGTGTGGTAACTAAAATAGAGCAATATAACTTAATCATCAAACCTGCTGGTCATTGAGGTTTTCAATTCTTTATTAATTTCAATTTCATCAAGGAAACGTGAGGAGAGTACACGTGGTACAAGCACCGACAGAAAATCGAGCAGAGGCGGACGTCAGCAAGTGAACTCTAAAATCAATGTATATACCGTAGTTAAGTTTGAAAACTTATTGATACTCGTTGGCAGAGTATATCAAATTTTGAACACTGTACTGTCGATGTTGACCATCATTCATTTGGTCGATCTATAATTCATTAGTGAAAAATTTGGATTCTACACTGGGATACCATTACAGCTACAGGATTTTAGCGCTATAATTGAGAGGAAATATTTTTGGCACGAATTAAGAGTCATATTACATACTACTAAAATACACTTCAGAAAACTAATAAGATGGTGATAATGCGATCACTTTAACATGACTCTTGAAAAATCACTTGATCGATTCATGTTATTTAAAAGTCGATATTTGTTACACCACAAAAAATATGTTCAGTAATATTGATCACTTGTAAATACTTTGATTGGTGTTTAATCACAAGATTCTTTTTAAAGAGATCTTCCAATGATCTCACTAGTGGCATGAGTGTAGCTGTAAAAAGCTCACTTAAGCCAAATTGTAAAGTACGTTGATATTCTTTTCTTAATGTTCTTTGTTTTCAATTCCTTTTAAAAATAAAATCATAGTTTGAAAAAGTTTTTGATATGGCTAGGCTGAAAAAGAGACGTAATCAGTCGTGACGTCACCTAACTACCCACAGCTGGGCACACAACAGAGAAAGGTCTTGTTTTTGAAAAACAATTTAGGCAAAATAACAAGCAGCAGGCACTTCAACAAATGGTACTTGAAGTTTTTGTATTCTCTGAGAGTGATTGGAACTACGCGGTAGTTGTAACAGTCGGATACTAGATTGCCTCAACAGGAATATTTCGTCAATTTTTAGTTATAGTCGGAAGAGCTTCTTTAAACATTGAAAAGGGAATGAAGAAATGTTGCCTTGCGTTGGCAGCCGCATTAGGCTTCTGCTCGGTGGCATGCATCGGTACTGCAGTGTCAACGAGTTTTTGGATTAACGTTAATGTCAGGTGAATATTGAAACGTTTTGTGTAAAGTTGGGTGTACGTAGGTTTATTTGTTACTAAATTTTAAATAGGTTTACGAATTCGTTGAATACGAGTTTTTAGCTGTGTTGCTGAATGCCAAACAAATTGCTCAAGTGAGCCGCCTTTAATATCTTAGTTTTCTGCAGGAGGAATTCCACAATCAATAACAGCACTGAAATAAACTGTCAAGACGGTACAAAATCTATAGGCTTGATTTTATCCATTGAAAAAATTCATACCTGCTTGCGATGGAAGTCAAAAACTTCGTATGGTGGGTAGGCATAATTGAGGAAATGGAGTGATAGAATATTGTATTTATTCCTTTCAAGTGCTTTCAATTGTTCTAGTTTGGTCCGATGCCGATCTGAGAAATTCGTATAGCATACGCATCGTTATCGCAGTTTTAGCTTGTTGCGGTCTCTCGATGATATGTGGACTAGTGGGCACGAGTATTTCCATCTTCAACGTAGCGAGAAAACCTTATCAAGCACTAGCTGGGCCCTTGGGCTTGTATGTGATATACTCTTTTGCAGGTATGTAGTTGATCTTGTACGATATAGGAATGAATTCGTATATAGAGCAGTTGTCTTCATTTCCTCAATTTATTTTCCTTTCGAAAACTTGTTAAAATCAGTGCTCATTTTTGTTACAGTGCTTTTGGCTTTAGCGGCTCTCTCCGTTTTCTCCATTATGCTGCTACGAAGCATCCAGAAAGACTTTTTTATTACTAAACGCAATCTGTACATCATCCTTTCATCCAATCTCGGAATATCATTTTGGCTGGTGGCTATCGCGTCAGTATGCTACGTCTTAGCAATTTTCTCAGTAGCGGTTGGTCAGAGCAATGCTAGATTTCTGAACAAAAAAGGAAGCATGAAGACGAACGAACAACTGAATGGGAACGTTTTGATGTATTAATGTAAATTTACCTTGAAAATCTTCCTTTATAACATATTCAAACTCATATATTGCAATTCATAGTTCTGTATCGCATGGGCAGGCCGGTCATACGGTCAATAAGGTGAGGTTCAGTGAGCTGGACCACTCGGTGAAAAATGTAACTAAAAACTGCACCGATCCCCGGGGATTCACGCTAAATATCGAAAGGTTGCCTCTGACGTCTCGTTTTCAATAATATAGTCAACATCTTATCGCCATTGTTTGTTGTGAACTAATGGGCCGACATAGGAGATGAAAGAATCCCATAGCAAGTTTTACGACACATTCCACTATTGCATCACGATAACTGATAACAATATCTTGTACTCATCCCCGGGGATTCCCGCTAAATATCGAGAGGATGGCTCCTGGCGCCTCATTGAAAGATGATTGATATAGCCATATTTGTAAAACGCTAGTTGAAATTCACAGTACGGAGATGAATCATCCTCTTAACTGTTCCTAGATATCTTAGGATACCTGTAACTATTTATTCACAATTAACAAACAATGAAATCTTCAAACATGACTAGACAATGGTTTAAAAATTACCATCAGACTGGTAAGCATAGTACGAGACAACTTTCACGGTGGCAGGTACCGAAGCATTTAGGCAATCGAGTTATTTAGAATATAGCTTGTTTATGGCTCACAAGACTCTGCACTATTTTACTTCTAGCTTGAACCCACATGACTCGACTAAAGTCAAATAGTGCCATTAATTCCATAATCAAAGTATCGAGACAAAGGATGACAATGTAATTGAAGCTGAGTCGAATAATACACTATGGATTCGGTAAACAGAACAAGAATATATCCAGTACAGTACTCACGTACCTGGAATTCCTAATATTGAGGAATTTTTAACATTTTTAAAAACTCGAGGTAGGTCATCTGTCTGACATCTGAGTTACAAGTCAAGTCGAGTCACAAAAAATTGATTCCAGTTAATACAACACTGCTATACAGTATTTAAAAGAACTTTTGTTCATTTCATTATTGCTTTTTAAATATAGAATAATGTGAACACCAGTTGATTTGAAACATGTATTGACCTAAACAATGAGATGAAGCTAAAAAATAAATATTATTTTTGGCAGTGAAATAAATGACTGCATTTTGAGCAGGTGCCTTCAACAATGAGCGTGCAAGCTCATTTCAATGGTTTTCCACTCACCTATCATGGTTAATAAGGAGTACTGAACATCTGCCTCCATGAAACATCCTAATGTGTTGATAGATCTGCTTCCAATATGGAGCTTACACTGTTCATGAGATGGGATACAACTTCAAGCAATATTTGAAAATCTGACTATGTCTGCTCTGAAACAAGATCTAATGGAGGTAAAAGCGGAGGATTGCTTACGGCAGACTCCGAAACTCCACCAGGCGTTCTGGCGTGAATCGGTGGCTGGGTGCTGATGAACTGATCTAATGTTTTCAAGGATGAGGATGTGGGATCATCTAAGTTCTCAACGTCCAACACAGAATCTGTTGTGACTTCTTCGGTTATTATGGACGAATCTGGAATTTCCGTTACTGAAGAGTTTTGTGCGTCGCTTTGGCTGCTGGCGTCTGAATTTGACAACTTTGTTCTCTTAGCAGGTGTTGGCATCAGTTTTGCATGGACAACCTGAAAATGATTTTATACAAAATTATAAGCCTTATCACTAAAGTTTGAACGAATGCACAACTGTAATGAGAGATAAAACAACCAAATCGTTCCGAGTTGCAGGCTCGCTGCGTGGAAATCTTAAGATAAGCTGGTACCATAGACCAGGGTTTGTTTACCCTTTTCTTGCTCCTCTGTCGCATCTAACATTTTAAACAATTGGATAGATTGTGTCCTCACTATTAAAAATATGGTACCTTGGAGTTATCTGAAGGGGACTTCAATGCAGACGAAGAAATTACCCGCTTCTTCGCAGTGAATTTCAAATTTTGCTGAATATTCGTATGAGGCACTCCTGCTTCTGTGTAAACCTTACGCTTAATAGCATGCTTTACTTGACTCCTGTAAGCAAGAAAATTTACAAGAATGCAACTTTACCTTGCATGAAAACACCAGGCTAAAAACGAAACAAAAAACCAACTGAAACTCACATTGTTCTAGTCTTTATGGTTTCACTTATTTTTTCCAAATCATTACCAAATTGTTGAACGGCACGACGTAAAAGTTCAACTTCATCGTCTGTCCACTTGGAGCTGACCATTATTGATTATAAAAGTTGAGACAATGAAATACATTGTCCTCTATGAAAATTTAGTATAAATAACCCCAATTTTACGGTACATCAGACCACATTCAATAAAAAAGGTTTCAATCTAGCCAAATCAAAAGTCATACGAGAGTAAAGTCCCAAACTGTGCCTTATATGTTGCAGCATAAAGCAGTTTGTGGTTTTACCTGACGACATATGCATTACAATATCAATATCATAATAACTTTTCCATAATTCAAATTTGGATACAGTGTTACCCTGTTATGATGCGGACATTGTAGACCACAAAATCTCATCGCAAAACAGACATGGTAAATTGGTGCTCAATGGAATTTAGTGTTACAACTGAACCAGTGTTAACCTAGCATAACGAATGAAAATAGTGAAAAAAACAATATTTATACCCAGGTATTGCTTCGTGTTGGGTGTGAAGTTGCACCGTTAGTTCACTCAAATGACTGAAGGCCTGACCAGCAGCAGCAAACACTTGACTCAGCTGTAATAAAAAATATTCAGTCAAATTTGGAAAAGAATTTCCAGCGTTCATCAATATAGGAACTGCTGTATATTTTACTTTTGTGCCAAGATAACATATCGCCACTGTTGTTGTGGAAAATGAAGGACCTACATGTGCAAGTCTACATGGTACTAACACCCAACAATCGATCAAACTGAATCATCCCCAAAATGTGGAAGAGCAGGAAAACTGAGAAACTCAAACTAAAATATGGCAAATCTAAACCTATCCCTGACCTCCATGGTTTGGTTCAGTCTCCCTCGTCTCCTCTATTTTTTAGTGATTTTTCTTCTCTTCACGTATTTGCTGTAGCCCCAAAGCGAAAAGTCAAACTAGAGTATATTTAGTATCGAAAATAAAAACAAATAATAAGTTGTACCTTATTCTCACGAAAACTTGAATTCATTTTAGCAAAGCTAGTTCTCAAAGCTCGTAACTTCAGAGATATCCCAGTATTAGACTCATTTATCTCACTAAATAAGTAAATTAATGGAACCTCAAGCAAGTTCACGTTTCAGTTACTTAATCATCAGAGAAAATATCATCGTAGTACACATAAAGTTATAAACAATTTAAAAAAAATTTGAAACAAAGTTTAGTTATCGCGCCGAACCTTGCAAGTTTTTCTGTGCTGTGGTTCAATGCTATGACGGATGGATTACGCACTGGACCGTATCAATATCTGTAGTGATCTGAAATTTCTGAATGTGATTACCAAGGTTATAAACGCTTTAAATTAAATTCCTGATAATCTTTAATAAATTTAAAGTTTGCATCGGCCGGAGGGCTGTGTTGTAGAATACACAATCTCTTGAACATTACCCAATATTATATATAGGCACGAAAACACGACTTCATCAATGGGGCACTATGGCGCCCCAAATGTGACACAGAACGATATAGAACTACTGTATAGTAAAAATTGATTGACTGTTCTGTCGTGAATATCACTGATATAAAATTCGATAGACAGATGGGCTACTTCAAGGATCGAAAGGGATGGTAAATAAACAGAAGTAGAAATCAACGATATGCAATCTTATAATCTAATTCTAAGGCGCTAAGCAAATCTTACTTGGATCGCCCCCTCCCCAAAAAGGGCTACGGCTTATCGCAAATAATTCCCTGGTGAAAATAAACCTCTTACGTTCGAAACAAAGTTATTATTCAATGATATATAATAATATTCTGAAGCACTGTTTTTGATACTTCAACCTCCACGTAGTTGTCTGGATTAGTTCCTTATATTTTGTTTATTTAGTTTTTCATTTACATAGGTAACTTTTAAGAATTTGCTTTCTCAAGGAGGAAGGTTTAATGAAAGATATGACTAAGTTCGTTTTCTCAGCTGGAAGACTTCTCCAGGTAATTAACTTCCATTGGCTGTACTTGTTGTTTTCAATGAAATAAATCTTTTCATCACAGTCATTTATATATTGAGATTTCATTGTATTTAGAGCAAGCTCTCTTCCAGACAATTACAAAAATGTTCTTTCTCTGTTACATCAAGATCATCAGCAGACGTAACACCTACAGTATTTATTATAAATTATAAGAGCCCGGTTCAATTTCCATGCTTAATACGTTTGTTTTTCCTTCAGATGTATGTGAGGGATGCGTTGAATTCAGCTATGGACGAAGAGATGATTCGCGACGATAAGGTGTTTTTAATGGGAGAAGAGGTTGCCCAGTACGATGGTGCTTATAAGGTTAAACCCTTTCCAAGATCTTATTTTAATTCCATGTACACTGTTGTTTTAATCTATTACTCATAAAAGTAAAATAGTAATGCTCTTTACTCAGGGATACTTTTATGAACTCTAAATAAATTTCTCACAGGTGAGCCGAGGGTTGTGGCGGAAGCATGGTGATAAACGTGTCATTGACACCCCTATAACTGAAAGTGGATTTGCTGGTATTGCTGTTGGAGCTGCAATGGTATAGTTTGTTCATTTAAACTTTAAAATTCACTTAACTCCACACAATCAGGTTAGGAGCCTGCTATTGCCTTCTTTTTAAAATGTTCTATCTGTATGCAGGCTGGCCTGAAACCCATATGCGAATTTATGACGTTCAATTTTTCAATGCAAGCTATCGATCATGTTATCAACTCCGCTGCCAAAACTTTCTACATGTCGGCAGGAAAGGTCCCGGTATCAATAGTATTTCGTGGTCCAAATGGAGCTGCGGCAGGTACCTATTTGTTGCCCTGTCAAATATGATATAGAATAAGAAATGAACATTTTTTCAGGAGTGGGCGCACAACATTCCCAGTGCTTTGCAGCTTGGTTCGGTCATTGCCCCGGGCTGAAAGTGGTATCTCCCTACAGTTCCGAGGACGCACGAGGACTCTTGAAGTCGGCAATCAGAGATCCCAATCCTGGTGAGCTCGTTTCCAGGAGAAATGAGAGTCTGAGCTCAAACATGGCTGTGCTATGGCAACTGACAATCTAGCTCACAACCCACAAGCCTTCCATTTTTCTCTCGTAGCCTAAATACTGGTAGGTAATAATATTTGTTATCGAACTTTTCAGTGGTCTTTCTCGAGAACGAACTGATGTATGGCACCTCCTTCCCTGTTTCCGAGGAAGCAATGTCAGAAAATTTTACCATTCCAATCGGTAAAGCAAAAATAGAGCGCGAAGGAAAGCATGTCACTGTAGCTTCACATTCTCGCTCTGTTGGCTACTGTCTGGAAGCTGCCAAGCAACTTGCTGCTGAGGGTATCGAATGTGAGGTAGGTTTCCTAGTTAGTAAGTTCTACTGCAGGTGGTATTTTACAGAAAAAACATTTTTCTAATCAATGGTTAAGGTAATCAATTTGAGAAGCATAAGACCGCTGGATGTAGAAACTATAGAAAAAAGCGTAATGAAGACCAACCACTTGATCACAGTGGAAGGAGGCTGGCCTATGTTTGGAATAGGTTCGGAAGTCTGTGCACAGATTATGGAAGGTTAGAAAATGCTTAAGAGAACATTACATTGCTCAACTGGTAACACTATAATGAGATCATGAGAATTTTTTAGGTGTTGCATTTGACTACTTGGACGCTCCTGCGATTCGTGTCACAGGTGCCGATATTCCCATGCCCTATGCTAAAATCCTTGAAGACAACACCACGCCGACGGAACGCGATATCATACTCTCTGTACGGAAAACGCTGCACTTACATCAAGGTCAAGCCATTGGAGCCATCACCAAATAGCACTGAATTGAAGCAAACTTGCCTTTTAACTATTATTTATTTGTTATATTGTTAAATATCCTTCTGACTAGATATTTTAGTACAGCACATGCACAACAAAACATTGTCTAGCCATGAAGTAATGGCTGATGTAACAAAATGCACAATTTACATTTCTCAAGTTCCATGCATGTTTGAAGTTGTCATATTGCAATCAACAAGTTTAAGCCTGATTTTTGCATTGCAAAACAAGAATTCAATGTTCTGCAAGCTTGTGGGTCGATAAATTTTATTTTAACAGCACAGACAGATAGATAGATAAGAGAATTAAGAAAATACTACTACATGACCCACAAGAAAATCAGATTTATTCCCGAATGCGTGGCACCTTATGATGAAACAGCGTATTGTCTGGTCCATTCTGCAGCTGATAAAAAAATTGAATCTACATACTTCAATGAAAGAGCTACTACAACTAAAGCTATTGGTTGTTTTATTAGTACAGTTTAGTAGAAGGGCGCCTCTATCTAGTACTGTTTTATTAGTACAATTTAGTAGAAGGGCGCCTCTATCTAGTACTATGTCCTCGATATAGTGAAAATGTATTTAAGGATTTCGGCTGATGAAACGGCTGTGTGTCCTTAAGCAGTCTGAACAAGTCCCCCTCTGCCCCTCCAATTGTTTAACTGACAAAATACTGCGACCTGGGCCTAAGACGCACCCATTTTTTGACTTGAAAAGTTGTTACAAAACTTCCATGATTGAAATGAGACTACAATAACTATGCTTTCTAGATTGTGCTACAGGCCTGCTTGCAAAAGATTTATCGCCCCCACATAAAAGTCCCCTGACTTTTTTTATTATCTAAGTTAAGTACAGGAGAGTGTGGCTCATACACATGGTAGGTGAATATGAAAACAACTAAACAGGGACAAAAAAAATATACTCGGACTGTCATGGTTCTTCCTTTTTGTCACGGGCACAATGACTTTAGAAATTTTTTTTCCTGGTGACCCTCTTTTGTTGATGCCCTAAGCATGCGCTTATATTGCTGAATGAACAATTCAATGAAGGTGTGCATTCTGAGTACATAGACACAAAGGTGATTTCAAAATATCAGCACCTTCATCATGTTCGAACTAGTTAACAACAAAGTGCTTGCTCACTAGTCAAGCCAGTACATGTCCCATAGACAACCACTACCAATTCAGACCTAATCTTTCACAGGTAAATGTTTCCTGATTAATATTCCATTTATAGGCCGATGAAGTTTACATAGACCACATTTCAAAGTGTGTTCTATTCAGTATACTATACACTGAGCCTCACTAGAAGTATGCACACAAACCACTGTACCTGTTTGAATTGCTTTAGCTTCATTTGTTTTCCATTGCTCAGCAACGTCATTAGCTAGCGGATCGTCTGGATTTGGCGCACTTAAAAGAGCTTGTATTGATAGTAAAACCGTTCTTATCTGTAAAGCAGGGCTCCATTTATCTGAAAATAATCAGGAGACTGCATAGAGTTCATCTACTAAAACGGAAAGGAGCAGAATGACAACCCACCTGGCAAAACCACTTTATAGATGAGAATCGCATGTAATTTTAATGTACATATACTTTTGTCATATTTTTCAGACCCTATTGTTTTCTGCACACACTGACTACAAAAACTAGAAGAAACAATGGTACAAAGTATGTTATACACAAGAATAGGGTTCACACATCACTGCAGTTGACCGACTATGCTGAACAAATCATCTCTGCTAACTACAGGGCTTCGAACATTCCACGCTGACCGTTTAATAGTGTTCCCATTAGAACTTCAGGAATTTCGTTATTCAGTGAATTTATATAAACTTGGTAACATTTCATACTCTCATGGACACCCGTCAGGAAATACCAAAACAATACATAAAGACATTTTCCAGTTCGTTGGAATGGAACTTGGTCGTTAAGTGTAAGTGTAAATAATATATATACTTTTGAGAATACCAGTTATGATAGATACACTAGAGAAGATGAAAGTTGAAAAAGTATAGAGGACGAAGGATTTGTCACAAATTCGCATGCTGAATAAATAAACATTGCTACTAGCTTCCACACAATTTTCAATATGATAAGGATATTTTGAAATACCGATAGCTTACCTTTCAATATATCAAGACAAATTCTCCCGAGTTTATCGATGTTTGGATGATAAATTTTGGTCATGAATCTAACCTTAGGTGCGGCCATTGGATACTCATCGGGAAGAAATAGCTCTAATTTAAAAGTTCCGCTTTGATATGGAGACTAGAAAGAGAATACGACATTAGATAACAGAAAAGTGAGTTATGCATCCTTGATTATTACCGAATGCATACAGTGGCCTGTATAGTATAAGTTTTGTAGAGATATATCAACGTAATATTGGTAAAATATAAATCTATAATGTATTCAGGTCTACGGAACTCATATCAACACCAATGAAGTGGATAATAACTGCCTATTGTAGACATAGGTAATGATGTTGCAAGCATATATCCAACAATAAGCACTAACAAAAAAGTTACTAAAGAAGTATGAAAGGTGATTCATGCCAATAAGACATTACGGTTAAAACTAAGCATACATTATATACAGCAAGTATTCAATATCTACTTACATCTCGTGGTCCGGCGATTGTGACATGAAAATAGCGGGCGTTTGCTTCATCTGGAATTGCTCGAATACCCGGTACAGGTTCAGCCAGTAGTCTCTGTGTTTCCTGCCAAAATTTAGATGTTACTTGAATATTCCTCTCAATAGGTTCAATCCAGAAAAATGGAAGGAGTTAGTTAGTAGTTGTACCAATCATTTCTGAAAAACATGTGCACTAAGCTGAATCCATAACGTAGACGGGAAAATCCGACCAGGAGATGAGGATATATATGTGGCCATCACACTTGACCAGTGACATTTAATATAAATTGGTTAATTTCTTACCTTTATGATTCTTCTAGGCAACGCCATTACCAGGTCACTGTTAGCATACAGGTTGAAAACAATAACAGAGATGTGGCAATTTCTATCGGTTTTATTGTAGTTCACTATATTAGTTCACTGCATGAAAGAAATAGGCTTTCATCAGAAATTCAGAGAGTCTGTAACACACAGAGAAGTTTATTCTAAATTAAATTTTATTTAAATGGAGCTTATCTCGTATTAGTCTACTGGTGTGTTCTCTGCGAAAACTTAATGACGTTTGGTTAGGTTAGCTGAGGGATAGTAACAGTGCAGGGGTTCTTAAACTTTTTGGGCTGCGCGCTCGTATTTAAAAAAATCAGTTTAAGAACCCCTGGAATAGTGATAACTAACCCTTGCTCTGGAAAACATAGCCTAATTGCCTGCTTGCTTTTCACAAGCAGTTATTATCTACCTAGAATTTTGAGACTCATTTACACATCAGCAACACTGGAGCTAAATATAATGTTTAATAAAAATAATTCTTTCAATCTAATTTCGGAAAGGGTGCATTTCGCACAAGATTCAAGTTTTTTGGGGGGTAAAGAATATGGAACAGTGGTTCTCAAATGTTTTTTGCCTCCTTGGCCATTCCCACCAAATATCATTCCGCTATTGTTTAAATAACAGAAGGTGTATTCCTGAAAAATATGGGTGCTCTGAGGTGCATGAACTCGTGGATTAGGGTGGAGAATTATTTATCAATAGCTGAACTAAGGTAGAGGGTACTAGAAAACTTTATAAGGAGTAAAGCGAGGTTATAATATAGAAAGGAACTTACAACGGAATAAAACTCTTCGGGATCGAAGGTTGGTTCAGGATTGATAAAACCTGCTAACCAGTAACCTGAATTTAACAGTCAGGCATTAAACCAACTTGTGTCTGTCGCACATCACTGGTTTCGTATTGGGAAGTAACCTACTCACGCCCACTAGCGACGAGGTACTGAGGAAGTGGAATTACTGAAAGCATAAAACGCGCGAATGTAGTAGCATCAATAATGCATATTATCTATGGTAGCATAGTACTAGCATTTGTAATTACCTCATAATTGTACCTGTGTACAGTAGATAATACCTTATGTCGGTGCGGATCATTGATTGATACTGGCGACTGCGCCTTCATTGTATCAATATATCTGTGGCGTAGACCTCGTTTTACTGATTATTCAGTTACGAAATACCGGTATGGCCAATTCATTTGAGTAACGTGTATTGTAGTAACTAATTTCACAAGTTTGTAGTGCTTTATTTTTATCTTTATGACATCAACACTCACTGTTCAGAAAGTTTCTTGCGTCACAATTAACCCTTCCTTTCATAAAAACTTTATTTATCCTCCCTCCGTCCGGCCGACGGGCGCTTGACGCTGACATAGCCTCGCAATCAAATACAAAATCATGAGAGGTCGTAGAGGCCGGTCTGGAGCAAGACCTAAGAGTAAAGAGCGCAACAGAAGTAACAGTAATGGTAGGAAAAATACCGAGCTGCAAAATCAGTCGCCGCAGCCACGAACGAAACAGTTCATGCGAAAAAATGCTACAGACTATTCTTCCAGAGAATCCTCAGTTAATATTATGGATGGGAACGAAAGTGAAGAAGAGATTACATCAGGCGCATGCGAATTTCCGAACTACTGCTTAGACTGCGGAGTTCACTCCAAAAGGTTGAAGATTATCGTTTTATATAACAATGTTCTACGACTCTAGTTTCCATGCATAGCTGTAAGAAACCCGATTCCAATTACTATTTCTCAAACTATGTTTAAAAGAAGAAAATTTAGTAACTACATAGCACTAAAAATTTTTCATGATGAACCGGATCTGCTGGCTCTGGCCCCCATTCGCCTTCAGCGAGAAAAATATATCTCAGTTAAGGTAGATTAGGCAGCCGTATTTTACATAGTCTTTCCGTATTCATGATAAAACATCATTTTTAGATACCAGAAAACTCCTCTTGCTAACCTGCGTACGTTGTATTCACATTTTCCAAAGGATAACTTGCGTTTACTGCTTGCACATTTCCTCGTCACCATTCTTCTTTACGTTCTAATTTTCCCGGTAGTGAACTGTCTTTGGACTTACTTAATCAACGTTGATGACGAAATAATGTAAGTAATATTCTATTTCTATTAGCAGGTATATCAAAACATTACATGTAATAAACTCTTTCCTACACAGGAACCTTTTTACATTTATCGCCGAAAATCCCGGAATAAACATCGTAAATCACATCAAAGAACTAAAATGGCTGACACTTCCCGGTATAAACGCTGAAAGCTGCTCGTTGTTGCTGTCCACAATCCTGAAGGACGCATTGACGATTTATTGGGACGGATTTATGCAAGATTTATCGATAAAGAAATTAATCGTCGAAAAAATAGCGAGACGTTATGTGCGAACCTCGTCGTAATAGTCGAACGACAATTTCCCGTTGCATCAATTTATTGAATCCGTCTAATAAATGAGGGAGAAACTGTGTGTGTGTGTGTGTCTGTTCGTGTACCCATAACTCAGGGATCAGCAAAGGAAGACCAAGACTTTGCACCTAGGCAAGCTATTCACCACTATTCCTTTCAGGCCAACGGGATATAACTCCTACAAAAGGCTCCTTAAATTTAATTTACTGTACATGAATTAATATAAAATGTCGTACATCTACCAAATCCTAAATGAAATATCATCATAATAACACCATAATTAATTAATTATTATTGGTAATAATAAAATTCAATCGCATGATGAAAAATTCACTTCTGATTTTGTTGGATACTTACTAAAACATTTTTGAGCTCCGTGACCACCTTTCTTATGTCGTTGTACGAGGTTGAACGTCCAACAGAAAAACGTATTGCATTGGCTGCCTCACGGAATGGGATATGGAAGTTCATCAGAGTCTGCGAAGGCTGGCACTTATCTGAATGGCAAGCTGATCCTGTACTACAGCTGAAGCCTTGAATCCTCTGCATAATTTTATACCCTGATAGCAAAAAAATTATATTCATACTACCAGAGGTATAGCAGTCATGAATATCACAAGTTTCATTAGTACACATAAATACTAAACGACGTATTTTAACAGCAATCACCACAGTGGCCCCAATATTACTATGTGAGTGACCTATAGAGTTAGAAAGATTTCGTCAAATATTCATTCTTATAGATTGGTAATAAGTGACAAGTCCGTCAAAAATGTCACTATTCAAACTATTCTTGCATAGGACCATTAGTATTATTTTAAGATTCATTTTTAAGAGAGATTGCTATATGTAGATTCTGTGAAACTGGTGGATACATACCCTCAAGACCAGCTCCAACAAATGAAACATTAGAAGTGTTTGGCAGTCTTGGTGCTTCACTACAATTCCTACAGATTTTCTGAGTTCCAAATTCATTCTAAAATATTTCAATTGATTCGAGTTAAAAGATTTTTCTTTGAATTGAACGATGGATCATCAAATCATATGATTATTACTAGGTCCAGGGATGGCTAGGCTAGGGATGATCATATCTATGAAGAAGAGGGGTTCCTGGATTCCTCTATTGCAGATTTGGCGTTAAAATTTGAAACAGTTTGCTCGCAGCTACACCAAATTTTTTAGCATGAAAATTTCACCTGACCATAATTACCATGAGTTCCCTTTCCAAAAAGTCACGCATCGTTTCCATATGATTGGCAAATTCCTTCAACCTCTCGTTAGATATTCTTGCAGCGGTTCCCAAACCTACTATCATCGGCGTGTTTTCTGTTCCGGGGCGATAGTTCCTTTCTTGCCCACCACCATATAGTATAGGATGAAGTGGAGTCATGCCTTGATCTAAGTTTTTAACGTACAGAGCTCCAATTCTTGGTCCATAAAACTGAAACAAACTTGGAGCTTTCAAATTCTAAACAAGGAGTTCAAGAAATAATGAACATCAAAGAAATACCTTGTGTCCAACAATTGTCAAATAATCAACCCCGAGGTCACAGACATTGACCTCTACTTTTCCAAGGGTTTGCGCAGCATCAGTGTGGATCAAAGGTTTATATCTGTGCTTGAGTTTTTTCACTGCTTCAGAAATATCTTTGACTGGCTGAATAAGAATTAGAATATATTTAGATATAGATAGTAACCAACACAAAATTAAAGTCAATAAAAACACTGGTAAATTTTTCGATAAAGAGTCAGCAGTTGCATGTTGACATCTTCGGATTCTGCTGTAATACGATAATTTATAGCATAAACCTGCTTATCCGTGTTATCATACCATTATAGTTCCAGTCTCATTATTCGCCATCATGATAGTAACCAGACAAGTGTTAGGTCTCACTGCAGCAGCAACATCATCAGCAGTTACGAAGCCATATTTCATATTGACGGAAACCAATGTGAGATCTTCAGGGGTAAAAACATTTTGACATCAAAAGTGTAATATGAAATACAATAAATTATATCTGTATAAATAATCAGTTTATTTGGGTAAATATTCAATAAAACTGCTACACAACGGGAGCATGCAATGGAAAGGCACAAATTTTCAGCATAATTTTGTGACATACTTATCACAGGTTAACATGAGGCATTGTAAAATGTTGAAAATTTAGTAATTCTAATAGTGTGGTACCTCTAAAAACCCGGTTACGATAAGTTAGGTTAGAGTGGCTCAGGTGAGGGGTAAAATTAGTGTCAACTAAGCTTTACTGTCAGCAAACCCGTAGCCCAACCTAAGCTCACTAATTACCTTAAAATAACTAAGTTTTCAGAGGGACCACAGTACTAGACTAGTTCCAAAAATTGTACCTATCTCTTTATTATCAGCCAAGTGTTTCAATGGCAGAGATATAGAGTCGTGTTCAATAGTTGACGAAACGATATGTGGCCTAGCATTGTGAATGGAGTCGCTTCGCTCCTTTCTCCTCAAATTATAATCGGTTATGGCAGTGTGGATCACCCAGTTGTTAGACTCTGTACCTCCAGATGTGAACACGATGTCAGACGGTTTAGCATTTATGGCATAAGCGACATCTCTTCTTGCTTTGGAGATCAACTCCTTTGCTCGTACCCCTAAGATAACATTGCAAAGAAAAAAATTGTTTGAGAATGAAACTGGTGGGTGGGTTGACTATGGTTCAAATCGACTGGCATTCAGACTAACACAGTAAACACAAGGTTGAAACTTGCATGGAATTTAAACATTGCATTCAATATATACTAAATAAATTATACTGACCACAGTTATAGGAGCTACTGGGATTCCCCCAGGCGTGTTTCAATGCTACATTAATATCCGTTATGACCTCTGCATCCAACGGCGTTGTTGCATTGTAATCGAGGTAGATTCTGAAAACGGCCACTTTAGTTAGACTTTATGCTTATTTTATTTTAAATATATCACACTTTAACAGCTTTCTTACTTCTCAGCGTCTTTAGTTTCCATGTACTGTATTTGCAGCAAACGTATAACAATCTTGGAGAAAAATACCACTGTCTACCACCAAAGTCTCCCTAAATAAATTCGGGCAACATATTATACTATACATAGTTACGACAGAGATGGACGCCATTTTGTGTCACAGATCGCGTCTTTATTGCTTGAAGTATACACTGGTCTTTTGTTATATGCTTACTACCGTATTTATTCGATTGTAAGCCGCGGGTTATATATATTCGTTCGCCCATGGGTTCTTGACTAGACGCTCTGAAAACTTGCACGGGGGTCGGTTTCAAGCAAAAATAGGTTATAAGCTCCTTTTTTTCAAATATGGGGCCCCAATCGCGGCCCCAGTAGGCTACCCTATGTCCAAGTGCGGCTTACAATCATTTTTCAACATAATTTCGCGTTCATAAGCGTTGATTGTACTTTGCCATCTAGCGGTTGGAAGTTTTCACATCACTTAATGGTTATAAATGATCCAACAGCGACATCTACCGGTTGGAAATTTCTACTTTACCAAACACTTATAAATAAACTTCTAATGATCTAATCACGCTAAAATTAGCACATATGAGACGTAATACATGAACCAACATTCCCTAAAAACAGTTAAGTCGATTGATTTAGGTTCAACCCGGAAAAATATATTTATCTCGGGCCGGCCGTAACAAGTTGAACAACCCTCAATAACTTGCGGACCAATTGACATCCTACTATATATGACACACTAATGAAAGTAGAATTTCATAACAAATCTATATTTTTGAGCCTCATAAGCACAGTTAACTAACAGGAGCCATTATCCCATTTTGAAGTCACCAACCACCTAGTTACTTAACCTTAACCGGGGCGAAGTACAAATTTCCAACCGCTAGCTGTCACTGTTGGATCATTTATAACCGTTAAGTGATGTAAAAACTTTCAACCGCTAGATGGCAAAGTACAATCAACGTTATGAATGAACTTCTTATGACCCAATCACGCTCAAATTAGTACATATGAGACGTAATACATAAACCAACATTCCCTAAAAACATTAAGTCAATTGATTCAGGTTAACCACGAAAAAATCTATTTCGAAACTCCAAAACCTATTTTGGGTCGGCCGTAGCGAGTGACCCCGCGCTGAACAACCCTCGGTAACTTGCGCACAAATTTCCGTCTAACTATATACGACACGCCAATGAATTTAGAATTTCATAGCGAATCCATACATATAAGTCTCATATGCGCAACAAACTAACGGGAGCCGTCATCCTCTTTTTAAGTTAAGATTAAGTAACTAGGTGGTTAGTGACTTGAAGAGGGGGTAACGGCTCTCGTTCGTTTGCTGTGCATATGAGACTTATATGTATGGATTGGCTATGAAATTCTACATTCATTGGCGTGTCATATTTAATGGAACGGCATTCAGTCCGCGAGTTATTAAAAGTTGTTCAAGGCGGAGTCACTCGTTACGGCTGACCCGAAATACGTATTCAAGTTTGGAAATCGATTTTTTCAGAGTTAACTTGGATCAATTGAGCCAATTTTTCCAGGGAATGTTGTTTTATGTATTAAGTCTCGTATGTGCTAATTTTAAAGTGATTGGTTCATTAGAAGTTTGTTTATAAGCGTTTATAGATTAGTAACCAGGGCCCGATCCTTTCTAACTTCCATAAACCAGCGGCTAGGAACTCCGGCGGCTCACGTTCCCCAGGTGTTACCATAGTAACGTAAATTTGTTACTAGTAGACTATTTTTTGTCTAGTTTTGTAAGATGGCTATTGTTATTTCGTGAAGCTGCTGTGTTGAAAAATTGTAACGACATTCGATTAAAGATGAGTGTTAGAACATATAATCCGTCTGTGAGAGTAGGCAACTGGAATGAGGACATATGTCTGGAAGAGGTGAAATAATTTTAACGGAGCAGATAGGGGATGTATCACTAAAATATTTCAATGCAGAATAAACAGATTTTTGGTGCTAAGCACGTGATGCACAAGCCAATAGTAACGTGGTAGACCTCAGTAGTTGCTGGACCACAGAGTAACGGTTTAGAGAGGTTCAACCTGCACTATTTATTAGTAGTATTTAACCCTTTCAGGGCCGTCCAGTCTAGTAAATTATAATAGTCAAAAGACTAAACCTGTTCGTAAATATAGTCATATAGCAAGTACGATTAATCTCACCTATATATATCTTTGTTTTAGGATCTTCTGAAAGACTTCTTGGATCGCAGGGAAAAGGGACAGTTGTTGATCCAGAAGACACATAATCTAATGCAAACCATTTTAAAAAAGGTGATTGTCTTGATATTTTGAAAAAAAATTAGTTTCCAAATTCATTGCAAATGTTTAAAAAACTCATGATCACATACATAAATATTCGAAAGCTATTTATGTAACGATTTCTTGTGCCGTTTCAAAAATAATTCAGCTGGAAATCGTTTGTTAGAATTTGAATAGTTAGAATGCATTCCCGAAAAACATTGTTATATATTAAAAACTATTTCAGATGGATCCAACAGTTACAACTGATGGCTTCGTTCACTTCGGTGACATGGTTATGATAATTAATCCTGGACAAGAAGATATACCGAAGTCTCTGCAATTGGTAACTACTGAATAATCAAAACCAATTGAATGTACTTACTATTGTGTTACTTTGACTTATTCTGTGCTTGCTGAAGGTTGACCCACCAAGACCTCCGACAGCTTTGTCAATAAACATGGATGAGTATAAGATGCACACTGCTACCCAGATCGAAGGACCCTGCGAGGTGTCCGGCTCTCGAAGACTGGATCCATGTGCAAGAAATTTATTCGTGATAACAAGGTAGTTTATACAGGGTTTTCTAGCTTTCGATTAGGGTGTAAGTTCTTCTTGGAGAAGGCTGAAAAATAACCAGAGTTATAAATTAGATTCGGGATAGTGAATATTTTGCATTGAAAACAATATTTAAAATGAATTGTGTTATTTTTTTACTTACTTTATCTTGTAATTACCTCTTAAGTGTTGATGGAACCGAAGACCGGCAAGCGCTGAGATTCGGACAGCCGTTTGCAATCTCTACAACACCAGGATATGCTGGCAATGTACGTATTTCATCGGAAGTCATGAATTCTACAGCTGTGTTAATTCAGGACGAAAGAATTACCACAATGATGATCAGTTGTGATCATGTTTATTTTCCTGTATAACAGATAAAGCTGATGAGTGATCATGTTCGCTTCAATCTGAAAGCAAAGAAATCAAGAAATCAGATCGTCCAGTTGGTCAATGATACAAACTACTTGGCCACGTGGCAGGTTAATGTATTCGACCCACGACTTCGCCTCGAATTTGAAGGTTTGCCGGTGCCAGTAAGTGCTGAATATTAATTTTTTTTGAGATATTGTCTTTTCCATAAACTTGGGAGGATATAAGTCCCCAAGGAAAATGCTCTCGACATGGAAAATATTATAGTTTTACTCTCTTCACAGTCAAACGTAAAACTCATCATCACACATAACAAGACAGGACAAGCTTTATCCATACAGTCTGATTATGCATTGAGGTAAGTCCCAACACAATGGTATACAAGCACTTGGCATCAAAAAGTATTTTCTTTACCCATTTCTAAGAATTAAAAAGACAAATATTAGACTTACGTATGTCCAAATCGACTTGTTATGGGTAGTAAGTCGACGTCTAGCTTGTAGGGTACTATACTCTGACTTTTCCATCATTAGGACACCTTTCGGAAGGGAATTCGAAATTGCCGGACACACATACTTGGATTCTCACAGAGCCGAAATGGACAACAATCATTGGGTTATTGTCAGCGGGAATCCTAGTGACGCGGATACTACTCACTTTAACAGGTACCTGTTAGGAAAAGCAGAAATAGGAACCATTCAGTGGTTCAAAAGTTTCCAGACAATATTTAAAAAAAAATTCTACAACTAGATGGGTATTCTTTGCATATCCTTTACATAGTTTATTGATTTTATCAATGAGTATGACAATGTGATTTTGTCATTTGCAACTAATTTTGAATTACCAAGCAGAAGATCAGAGTTTGATGTTAACTGCAATAATTTATAACAATGCAATTACCTGAAAAATCATAAATCATTACTTAGGGCAGAGAGAATGCCGAGCGGTGGACCACCCACAGAACCTCAGAGTCAGGAATCGGCTGAAGAAAATGATGCACCTGGCACTGGAGGAGCACAAACTGAAGAGAAATGAACTGAAACATCCATTTTACATCGATTTATATATTGAGAGCCTATTTCTTTACTACTATCACAATTCCTAGTACATTAAAATCTTATCAGTTTTATTTTGTGCTCTTGCATTACACATAATCAGTATTTACAGTAGTACAGAATACAACTGACTTGGTTTGGTGAAACTAGATAAAAATGACATCCTGTACGAAAGTTCAGTGCTTACATAATCCATGAAAAAAATGAAAAACCAAGCAATGTCTAACTCTGGACTCAGCAGAGAAAAAAAAATCAGAAAACAGGTAAAAAATAGTATAGGGAATAATAGTCTTCAAAAAAGCATTTACAAAACACAAGACCACTACTTCTTTTATCAAGAAATCTACCAATTGAAGCCATACACAATATTATATTATTGTTATGAGCCATAATTCAACCATACAGCAGAGTTGATGCATACTTATGAGCCACCAATTCAATTGTGGCACGAAATGAGATTCACCCAACTATAAAAATCGATACTAATGAGAAACGCAGATTAATAGTGAACGGTGTTCCAAATTTTCTCGCCTTCAGAGACCTGTAATGCTGTGTTCCTACATTCCTACATTGCAACCAAACTAGGTTTTCCAGACGGAAATAGCCATACGCATTACAGTACCAGATATATGGTAACAGTATCATCCCAATCTCCATGAAGTACAACTCACACACTGGATGGTTCATCTATGAAAGCTGGTATAGTATAGAGAGATGACAGCCGATGAACCAGTGAAAAGTATAAAGTAAAATTCAGATACAGGATAAGATATGGCAATGTGAACTGATTTTATATCATTTCGGACATTGAAAGATGTCATCTGATGTTAGTTTTTACCAACTTGGGATTAATTCCGAAATAGCAGAATAAATAACAGTTGTTTTTACAAGACCATGATCAACCCAAGGTATTATCAGGAATATACCCCAATCAACTTCCAAGTTTTCGATATTTGTACTATATTTTTGCCGCACCGATGTTAAAAACCTTCGCTAGATGTTAAACACACTTTGTGTTGTACAGCTTGGACTTCTGATAACAACACTAATTATCTTTCTGGATAAACTGGTAAATTCCAGCCATCTCACTCCTGAACACAATGCTCCTGTACCACTGCAGAATACAATATTGCAGCACCGACTACATCATGTGCCGGGGTCTGGGTGGTGGCGGCGGAGGCGGCAAAGGTAAGTCCGGCAAGGTGACGATTTTACGAGGTTCCTTTTTCAGAAGAGATGGGGTGGTGACAGATTTTGTGAACTCGGCCTCTTTTTTTCCACTTGGGTGCGGAGGAGTGAGTGGCTGATATGGTGGCGGACTTGGGCTGTGCTCCCCCGTGCTTTTATCATTCTAGCAATAAACGGTAAGTCGAAATAAGTGAAGATTGGTGGTACAAATTTGAAGTTGGGATTAGCCAGCATTTTTGAATGAAAATTTTTGACTATAGCAACGGACCAAATGTTATTCATTTACACACACGATTTGCACAAACCTTTCCATCTAATTTAGTCCTCATCTTTTCCTTTTTCAGTGAGTTTTTTTGTTGAAACTTTTCGATATATCTCCTGATGAGTCGACGGATCTTGACGTTGTTCACTTCCATCGAACTTTCATTCGAACAGATCTTCGAAAAAAAAAGTTAGAAATGATCCGAGCATAAGACCATTCAACTTCGAGACTTAACTTAAGACAGTACTACCTTATTCACAGCACGCTTCATTATTTCTTTGTATTCCAACTTGCTTATCTCTCTCCTCTCGTAGTACGGCTTTATGGCAAG
Organism: Halocynthia aurantium; assembly: GCA_013436065.1. NCBI lineage: Eukaryota > Metazoa > Chordata > Ascidiacea > Stolidobranchia > Pyuridae > Halocynthia > Halocynthia aurantium. The sequence goes on from QXVX01008073.1 coordinate 92,206, forward strand.
TTTCGCTTCTTCAACCACTCGCTCTTGGAACTGCATCTTTTTCAAGAGCTAAAGAGTGAAAAAAGTAACTTGGAGAGGTCTCCTAATGCATGGGCAACCCACCCTGTTTTGGTCAGTACTTTAAGTTAACATTTCTCCCATAATATAGCAACCAACATAGAGGTAGAGGGAATACTCTTTTTAACAATATTATTTAAGGTTCAAATAACAATAGAAGCACAAGACAACCTGCTACAGAAATAAGACATGAGATTTTGTTTGAACACATTGTGCAGTGATATACAGCAAAGAATATAGCAAGAACCTATCCACGATGTTAAGCAAAAACCTATTGTATATTTATGCTTGGTGTGTATCATGTGTTCAATTGAAATTCTGTGTCACCATGTAGAAGTAATTTTTTATGTCACCAATTTGTCACCGACCGCTGTCTCCCTGCCCTTATTGTACATCTCCACTGCAGAGGTTTCGATGTTGTCGATGGAGACCGGCGAGAGGCCATCTTCCTCCTTTTGACCATGCTTCCCTTTGAGATCCTTGTTTCCGACGAGCTAAAAAATGTAACGAGTTGTAGTTAACAGCTAATATTACAAGTTGCATTAACAGAATAGATAACCACTCTTCCATGTAGGCTATTGGCATTTTATCCTTCACTTACAATAACATGCAAACAGGGAAAAAATAGAATTATCTTTCAGCTTTGTTACCTGTCCTAACTGGAGATGTTTCGAAAGTTCAGCTATGCTCAGAATAGCGTTCTGGGCGGCGGACTTCTGTTGCGGATTGAGACCAATTATGTTAAGTATCTGGGTAGGGTTTAGCAAAGAATTCTCATCCTGGATAGAAGGATCATTGTCTTCTTTTTTGACCACAGCTTTGTCTGTTGAAACTTTAGTGCTTTCATCTGGAATTGCTGCCACGGTTGACTCAGTTCCAGATGGCTTAGTTTCGGTATCCCCTTTGGATTCATCTGCATCATCTTCGTCATCCGTCAAAGCGGATGTTGGCGAATACAATTCAGGTTTTTCTTGATCTACAAAAATAGTCGTCATAATCAGGTTTAATGGGACAACTCCAACTCCGGCTGTTGAGGTGAATTCTTGTTAATGATTCCGCAAACCCTATCTATTCCTATCCACCCAAATAAATACAATACAGATAAATTACATTAAACTTTTACCTGATTCCGAAACCAGGGATAGTCCAGGAATCACAGGCAGCTTGGATTTCTTCGGAGCCACCGGTGCACGACTTTGAGCCGGTAAGGGTGGAGGGGGTGGTGGAGGTGGAGAGTCTGGGACCAAAGCAGAATCAGGCATGGATTCTTTTTTGGGCGACTCAATTACAGATTGTTTTTTTTTAGTAGTTGGAAGGCTTTCTTTATTACTCTTCATGGTCGTCTGTTGATAACTCTTTCTAGGATCAGCCATCTTGCCTACTGCCTTAAGCTCAGTGTTCATGCCACCGCTGACTTTTGATAAAAGCTTCAAGACTGGTTTCGTAAAGGTCGTTGTGCTAGCACAGGTCGGTATTTGGATCAAGACCGATTCGCTGCTAAATTGTGCCGAGTGGACATTGGACGTTACATCGACTAGGGTCCTCAGAGCTGATGGCTGTGTTGAACTAAAAAATATGATAATATATACATGCCCTTGCGGTATTTAGTAGTGGGTTGGATTTGTCAAGGTTTTGCTTATTTAAAACACATGTAGTCTTCAGATAACTTTGTAATTTACTGATTCAAAAATAGCATATTTTGATGTTGAGCGTTGAGGTTAGGGATATAATGATGCTTAATAAATATTGTTTCAATAATACCAGATTTCATTCCGCCCTCCATTCATGTCAAGATGATGGTTTAGGACTTTAGGTAATTAATTCCTCTGCGGTATTGTGTAGATTTTTCAATGTAATTTTTTACTTACTTGCATAAAAATATAGTTTCAGACACTTATAATGCCTTTTCTAATCTGACTAAATATGTGACGAATCTAATAATTCTAAGCCATACCAATAATCTCAAGAACTAAGGCACTATTCTGCATAATTGTTATGAATAACTCTGGCTGGAAGATCATATCAATATCAAATCTAACCTGCGATCTTGGAGGCCATCTACCATATCTACTAATAAATAATGTATAAGATTGATATAAAATACCTCATAATCATTTCATGAAGCACTCCATTATAATCATCATCCATGCCATGGTGATGGTCTTGCATAGCGTGGGCTACTGGTCTGTGAGAATCCATGTTCGACAGTCCACCTATAGTTGCTATTGGTTGGGGACCATTATCTTCTGCTGATAACAATGTAGAAAAGTAATAAATTAATCTATATTGTACGAAATTTATCACAAACCTTCGCTGATGGTATCTTCAACGCTCATCGTTCTGTGATGTGAGTGCTGGTGTTTCTCACCATGCTCAGGTGATCTGGAACGTGAATGTTTTCTATGATCCTTGTTTCTTCGATGCTTCGATCTAGATAGGAATTACACAAACAGTCATCAACAAATATACATCGCTGAAAGATTACACCAAGTAGAAACTTTGGTTTCTAGGAACAATCGTTGTAGGAATAAATGTTGCAAAGAGTTCATCTAGTGAGATTTATGATTACAGTATGATTTACCTCGACCTTCGTGATCTTTTGTGCGGTGAACGTGACGACCTACGGTGCCTCGAGCTTGTCCTCGATCCTTTTCTCGGACTTCTAGAACGCCTCCTAGGTGAGCGAGATCTTCGGGAGTTGTTCCTTGAGTCCCGTCTTCTAGGCGGTGATTTTGATCTTCTCCTGTTCCTAGCAATAAATTTAATTCACTCATTTTACTTGTTCAATACAATACGATAAGAAGAATACAATACAACCACAAATTCTTTCCATTTAACCCTGAACCAATACTGATTTCAATTGATGATATTCAATCTGTTTGTTCTTAGAATATTACTTCATAAATACAATGATACCATACCTCTGTCTCCTTGCATCTTCTGAAGAAGATTTTCGTCTTTCTTTCGGGCGATCTTTCTCATCCCGCCCTCTCACATCAGAGAACCGAGAATCTCCTGATTTTTTATCCTTGGGAGCATCTCTATGATTCTGCTTATTTTCTTCAGCCTTCACTTCAGCATTGAGTAGGTTAGTAGACTCTGCATTTTGTGTGTGTTCAAGATAAAATATTTCTTTGTCAGGTTTCTCTTTATTTTCATCAACGGATTTTAATTCGACCTCAGTAGTGTCAGGACTGACTACAGCTCTTAGGGGTTCAATCGGTTCTGAAAATTTTTGATCTGCTCCTTCATCTACGGTATCTGAATGGATCTTATCAACAACATCAACAAGGCTTTCTCCAGCAACATCCCATGATTTGGTGACATGGTGCGGCTCTCCAGTAAACGAGACGGCATCATTCTGCACATTTTCTCCACTCAGAGATATATCCGGCGAGACTGCAAACATATCTTCTTCAATAGCAGATGCTTTTTCTTTTCCTAGCATAGGAGAGGTTTGCTTGAAATCTTTTGCAAAATTGTCAGGATCGCTGCCAACCTTTGAATCGTTCATCTCAATATTTGAGTCCTCCTCTTCAACAATGTCATTTTTATTCTGGTTCTTTTCAGTAATTTGATCAAGCTCATTGGATTTTTCTATACCTTCCACTATTTTTGCTCTGCCTTCTCTGTCGTGCTCATCATCAGAAGAATTAATTATTGGCGGTTCAAACGGATTGTACAGCTCATCACCGCTATTAGATTTGGCCATCGCAACATCAGACATATTGTGTCTGTCGGAGGACCCGTGCCTTTCTTTTCCGTGCTTGCGTTTGTCCTTAGATGAGTTCTGTCTTTCCTCTTCCGATTTACGCCTTCCTTCTTTGGATTTTCGTCTTTGATCTGACGACTTTCGCCTTTTGTCTGTGGATTTGTGCCTGTGTTTGGAAACTTTTATAGTTAGTTCTTTGGCAATTTCACCACGATTCTCTTTCATTTCCCGAGGTGACTTGGATTCTATTTTTCGTACGTCTTGTTCCAGAGAATGCGATTGCAAAGTCGGCGAGAAATTGGTCTCGGCAGGATAAAAACGTTCCTGATTAACTTGAGCATTATCGTAACTTTCTTTGTATTTCTGGTCTTGTTCCTGCGGTTTCCCAGATGACAGGTCTGCCTCGCTTTCTCCCGACCGGTTGTTAATTTCGAGGGTAGGGGTTTTCAGCGGTGACAGGCAAGCTCGCTCATCGACAGAGAGTTCCTGACTGGACAAAATTCGAGTGAGATTCACGTGACGATTCTCAATGAATTCTTCATCGTCCGAATGACGTTTTTTACTTTTCTTGTGATTCCTGTGTTTCTTTTTACCTTTAGGAATGTTCTCAGAAGATGAACAGCTCACAGTTTCGTATTGAGGAGTGGAAGATTGATGGGGAGGACTGACATGTCTTTTCTTCCTCTTCACATCCTGGCTTTTATCAGGAATTGATTTACGATGCCGTTTTTTCTTGGATTCGCTTCCTCCTAAAAAACCTAGGACCTCTACATTTTCCTCACTCTCACTATCGTGTGGGCGTCTATGTTTTCTCTCCCCCTTTTTCTTTTTCTCCTTCGTAGATTTTAAAATATCATCGTCACTTGATATTTCCTCCAAACTCACGAAATCTTCCTTGACTTTCTTCTTTTTCTTTCCTGTCTTTTTTGGAGAAGATTCAACGAGCAGTGGTTCTTCACTCCGGATTGCAGTTTCCTGAGAGTTGGTCCTTTTAAAATCGAAATCGCTACGCCTTCTCTTTTTAGACTTCTTTTCAGAAATGATTTCTTTTTCAGATTCGTCGTTCACAGAGTTGATTGGCGTGGAGGATCCACTTCGCTTTTTCTTTGCTTTCTTCTTCTTTTTTGAATGTTGAATCTTTACTTTTTCACCAAAATCGCTCAACTCAGTTTCGAGCTCCTTCGCCTTTTTCTTATGCTTCTTTTTTTTGATATCCTGTTCGTTTTCAGACTCCTCTTTTTGCAGTGACAGGTTCACTTCTTCTATTATGTCAGGTTCTTTCACGTGGTGCTTGTACTTTTTACGTTTCTCGACATGCTTCACCTCTTTTTCATCTTCAAGTTGTTCTCTGTGTTTTGCTTTCTTAGGTTTGGGCTCTTCAATCACATATTCTTGTTGTTTGCGCGATTTCTTCTCTGAGACGTCCTCGGCGTCTTCGCTCATAACGTTGTGCTCCTTTTCTCTCCTTTTTTTCTTTCTTGATTTAACCTCTGCAATTTCAACTTCTAATCTGTTATTATCAGGTTTATCCGCCATGTCATTGTCCGAAACAAGGTTTTCAGGTTCGACTTCTGTTCCTTTTTTCTTTTTCTTGCTCTTTTTAGTGACTTTGCTAATTTTTTCTTCTTCTTTATTAGTTTTCTCTTGTTGCTCCATTAGCAGCACTTGATTATCTGAATCTTGTTCCTCTTTTCCCGGTTCTATCGTAACATCTTTCCTGACTTTGCTTGACCTTCGTACTTTCGTACTCTTCTCTTTTTTTCCTTTTCCGATTTTGTCTCGGGCGTCATTCGTCTCATTTGACTTACCATTGTCTGACTCTAGTGACACTGTTTGCTTTGCTTGATCATCTTTTTTCTCCTTCTTTTTGCAACTGTTCGATTCCAGTGACTGTTTATCTTTTACTTCAGACTGTTTCAACTCGGACTGCTGGGGGCTCCCTTTTCTTGAACCGGAGCGTCTTCTGGGGGTATGATCTTCTGATTTTTTTCTCGAACTGCCGGGCACCCCTTTGCTGACGTGAGACCTGCTGCGTGACCGATGGCTTGTCCGCCTCTGCCTGTCCTTGGAATTACTTTGTCGCCTATGTTGAGAACGTGACTTACTCTGTCTTCTTCCGCGAGGAGATCTGCTATGAGAAAGTTGGCCCCGCTTTGAGTTCCCTTCTTTTTTTACTGATTTTGACCTCGACCTTGAACCAGATCTGTCATGACGATTTTTTTTACTCCTAGATCGACTCCGACTTTTTTTCTTACGGGCTCTCCTTTCTGACTGAGAAGCAGACCTGCCGCGACGAGATTTTTTACTTTCAGATCGACTATGACTTCTTTTTTTCTCGCGTTTGTTTTCGGAATCATTTTTTGTTGCCTCTTTTATACTTTCGGTTTCAGTGGATTTTCTGTGATTCCCAGGAATTGATTTGGAGGATTCCGCTTGCTTTTCAACCTCGTCCTTTGCTCTTTCTTTCGTCTTATCTTCATTGGACCTTTTACCACTTTTATTGATATTGTCAGTCTTCTTTTCTTTTTCTTGATCTTCTGGCTGGTGTTTGTTTTTTTTCAGTTTTTTAAACTGCACGGGTTGCGAGGACTTCGCACCGGACTGAAATTCCGGAAGTCTGACTACTGAATCTTCATTAGATTCATGAGACGTTGAGAGCTGTCGGACCTTTTCCCTCCATGCCGAACTGGGATGGGTGGGAGATTGATCCTGGACATCTGCTTCTTGAGAAATGTCTCCAGGCTCAGCAAACATGTCGAATGACGACATGTCAACATCGGCCGAAGTCTTCTTCTCTTTGTCCTTAACTTTTTTTTCGTCTGAAAATAAGAACGAAGCGCTGAGATTATCGTCAAGCATCTCATCCACATCTAGGTCGGTCACTAGTTCTCCGCTTCCTTCGATAGATGTTATCGGAGTGTCTTTTGTATTTTGCTTCTGGATTTCATTGTCTTCCTTTTTTATATCAGGTATTTCTAGTACACTTTCGGGTTCTTTAGTTTCATTTGAATCCTCTGTAACTTTGGAAGGAGCAAACTTACGGAAGACTGTGTTGTCACCTTCCTCTGTCCCAGCTTCTTCTTTATGCTCTTCTTCCTCTTCGGACATTGTAGGCTCGAAAGGATCGTAAAAGTCCTCTTCTTTTGGTTCACGCTTTATGATTTCACTCAAATCCACATCGTCATCTTCGGTCGGTTCGGAAGGGTCATAAAATTCCATGGTTTTCGGTTTCGGATCGTTTGGGTTTGATGGTAAGTTGAAAATACGTTTGATCTGTATTTTTCGAGATTTGATTCCACCACTTTGAATTTCCTTCGGTGCATCTGTGTTTGGCGGAGGTCTGCTTACTAAGTTGAAATGCTTGCGTGGGTTCCGTTTCTTAATGCTGTGTTTTAGATTATCCTCACCAGCGTTGGGGTCTCCGTTTTCAATTTTTATAGAAGACATGCCACCTTCGCGAACTTCGTGTGGATCACGACCGCTGGAGGAGGAAGTCGCCATGCTTTTGCTGCCCCCTTGACTGCCGGAGGAATGGGTATTGCTTTTTCTATGCGTAGATGAGCTTTCATTGTGCTTCCGGCTGCTGGAGGGTGTTTTACCTGAAATATATGAGTATTGAGATATTTTAAGGGTATAAAGGAACTTTAATTTACATATGGTTCAATACAAGTAAGAATATAATATATGGCACGTATACTAATAGGATCACTGGCAACTTCACATTATTATGTCCCATCGTAGGATAGCTGGAATCATAAAACAATAGTAACAGTAACATTAGTCATCATATATTTCATCAGCAACAGCTGGAAGATAACCTTCCACATAAGGTAACCTTCTAGCAATTGGAAGCCTTCTACCATAATTGTCATTTAGTACCTTGATTATGAGTACTGTTGGTGCTTACACAGGAACTGTCCAGTAAATACATTTTACTATTGTGGAACTTTTTCAATGCTCACGCCTCGCATGCAGCATATTCAAAATGTAACAGAGTAAATGCAATGGCCTACATGTTAATCCTAATAATTTAATATGCTAATGTCCTATGGATTACTACAACACATTACTTTTAGGTGAGATTACAACACAGAATACCCTTCCCTAGAAAACCTACCTTGTACCTCCAAGATCAGATCGAGGCCAACCAAGGGAGTGGCTGCACACCGAAAGTACCTCGCATGTACTAGTTTTAAACTAATCTGACAAAGGTTTTATCACCCAATATTAAGTCAGCACATAGTTTATCAATCTTTTTTATCGCTCGGTCAACTATTACACTCAAAACTAGCTGAAGGCTTTCCAACCAAGTCTTCCTTGCAAATCAAACTTTGAAAGCATATTCTATAAGCACTGCTGCGTTGTTTACAAGCAGTCGTTCTTTTTACACATTCAAACAAAAACTAGGGGGATTTAGGAAATAATGGACTTATATATATCTCCGTGTTGACATTATTACATATTTTAAATTTAAGGAAAGTAGTACAGTGGCTATCAGACTTCGTAGAAATTCCCTATACCCTTCTTAACAACACATATGCCTTAGCCATCAAGTATAAAATTGATAGAATTTAATGCAGAAGAATAAGATAGAAGTATAGGTGTAAAAATCACAGTGGCATTCAAGGTTTTCCTTTCTAATGTATTGACACTTTACGGCAATTAAAAGTAGGCCTGAAAACTAGTTGGAATCAGCCTCAAAACTGTATGGCCAAGTGCTGAAAGGGATGATAAATAAAAAACTTTAGTCTAAGAGAGATTTAACCTACAAAAGTCCCTGGGTATTAACAAAGTTTTCTGTTACCATGACCACTGCTCATGAGTGACTGATATATTCAAAACTTCACAAAGGCATGATAACCATGCTATTCCATATAAACTAATTAGCACCACCAAGGATTTGGCAAAAGACACAATACTCTCTCAAGATTTCTTTAGTATCAATATATATTACTTGGCAATGGAATCCTGAGGTGGATTTTTATTTTTGCAACAATATCAGGATTCAGGAGCTCAAGCAGGATATTTTTTTTTTTTTCGTTTATTGAAATAAAGTCGTACTATATATCTGATATTTAATTTTACTGTGCATACTGATTGTAGTGAGAATGACTTCTGGGGGAATGGGATTAGAACATATGAACAGCAAATAATAATCTCAACTTTTGAATAATGATAATCTTTAACTGATAACCGACAGAGTTACTTTGAACCCAGATGGTCTGTGACTAACGATTGCTTGTACAGAGAATTTCAGTCAAATACAACGCAAATAATATAAAGTCTTAGTTTCTAGATGCCAGACTAGTGATATGTATGGGATCCTATATCTTTATTAAGGCGGTAATTAACTGCAGTGGAACACATAATACATTTGCAGATCTATGGTAACTATAAAATTACAAAAGTAAAGATAGAAGCATATACCTGATGTTAGTTATACACCTAATATGGCCGAGAATATTATACACTTTACGGACTACAAGGCCTATTATAAAGCGCACCAGCCAGATTTTGAAGAAAATCTGAATTTTCACAATTCATAAGAATATATTGCAATGTGTCATAATTGGACCTTCATTGAGTAGGTAAATGCTAGTAAGCTTGCCTTGTGTCTAGTGTTTTTTGCCTTATAGTCCGTGAAGTACAGTAATTTTAGACATTATAATAAGAGGCTATAGACATCTGGGAATACTAAAGACTGAGATCTGAGAAAACACTGATGCAGACTACAGAAAAGTAGTGCTACGATTCATAAGAATATGTAAAAGATCTGCTCAACAAGAGCGATCATGAGAAATAATGATTGCATAGAATTTAGGAAATATGAAATAGAGACAAAAGTATTAACCACCTGAAGAATTGTTTTTTTCCGGCGATTTCGCTGTTTTTCTGATTCCTCCGGCACCCTCCTTCAATGCAGGCCTCTTAGATGCTTTCTTTGCAGGGTCTTCTCTTTTCGAAGCGTCTGCACTCGAAGAACAATTGCGATTAACCTGTAGTAGTCCGCCTCTTTTGATGGAGATGCGGCTACTGGGAGTCATCAGCACCTCCTGCCCACTTAAGATACTTGCAAGCAAATCAGGTACAGGTTCTGGAGGGGGAGACGGGATTCTGAAAATGGAAAATTAGTGAATGGAAAAGCAGTATTATTTATGAATTTAAGCTGACACCAAGTGTTGCTTTATGAGGTAGCCAGCAGAGCACCTGCGCTAAGCACATGAATCAAAGGCTGGTATAGTGTAGGTGTATAAGAGATATTGCAGTTTTTGCCACTCTCAGTGATGTTGTTTGCAACATAATTTAGCTTACGAACTTAATTTTATTCATTGCATTGAGAATGCGATGATTTTGAATGTTTAATTAGATTTCTTTGATCGGACTGTTGAGTAGGTTCGATATCACAATTGCATTATCTGTCACATTATATAATAGTGTTATCGACACATTTAAATTGGTCTCGAATGGTTCGGACTGAAAGTGATAGTTATTGATAAAAATAATTTGATCGGCGAACAGAGATACAGACGAGCGACTTTATCTATATATAAATAACACAATAAATTCACATGTCTTGGTGCAGAACTGCAAGATTTTATTTTCTGTTTTTAGGGAAGAGAATCCAGTTTTATGTTAAACAACGGTGAGAACCCTACTGAAATTAATACGATCTCTTGGCAAGGTAAAAAAAAGGAGCTATGATTATAAGCTACTACCAATTACAGTTCAGTTAGATGTTATTGTTTGAAAGTATGGAAGTCTTCTTTTTCTTAATGTCTCTCGGTTTCTTATATCCTTGAATTAGTTTTTAGATATCATCAGGTCAACCTGAGCTATTGTATTATTTCAGTAGTAATATTTACTGAGAAACGCAGTTCTAAAACATAGTGTCTTCTTCGAATAATTTGACCATTATAGGGCGAAAACATTGTAAGTTGGGTAAGTAGATATTATTATAGCAACAATAGAGGTGCCTAGTCAAACAGTGGACGCTGCTTATTGTGATCGCTTTGGGACAGTCACTTCTATGATAACTGGAAAGATATGAAAATATAGAAATATGGTTTGGGATCGATCGATATTAATACCAATACCAGGTTAATAACATTATCCGCTATTACAAAAGTCATCACTATATAATGAATTTGAATGTGAAATTCAGACATTGTTATTTATTCGCAGTTTCACACACAGCTTACAACAGACCAACCATTATTAAATCGAAGGACATGATAGATCAGAAGAGTAGCAAACCAAGTTTTTCACAAATAAATTAGAAATCTTTAGTACATAATACTTTGAAGTTTGGCAGAAATACGGCAAAATATTTACATATTTACACAATGATGCTTAAATAAAAGTTTAGGCAATCCAAATGTAATCTAATGAAGTTACCTTATGCGAGACACCGGTCGCTGTCCAAGTGTAAGAATTGATGGTAGAGGAGCGTTAAATCGTAGGGCTGATCGGGAAAGCTGTCTGTGCTTTTGCGCGATCAGGTAACTCGGACACTCCTCATTATCCCTGCGAAAAAAGACTTATAACAAGCAAGCTAAAGACTTGGATAAGCATATTGCCAACAGGTGTCTTCATTTAAAATCTACCTTAAATATAAGGCTGGAATTTTACCTTTCTAACAATCTATCTACATTATGGAACAGCATTCAATATTTTGAATACCCGAGTCAGAATTACCCTTCGAGGTTGGCTTTTCTGTTAGTATCATAAGCTTTATTATTACCATTTCGATTGAGTGTCCAATAGTTATGAGTGAGCGGCTTAGAGCAACATAATTTCATATCTATACATAGCTAAGGGATGAAATAGGCAAAAGAACCGAAATTACCCGGCTAAATATTCATCGAGGTCCGCACTTCCTCCAAACATTGTAAATGGTTGCTGTAGGAATTCTGAATCTGACGTATTCTTAGTTGAAGAGCCTACAACGGTTGAATAGAGTTACTGTATTACAAGACTCTGTGAGCTGTTTAATGATAGATACAATGGAAAACTCGGAATTGATTTTCTAACTTTTAAAACAATACTTGTATACACAGGCTATCTAGGATATTTTACTTGGCAATTGAAACTGTTAAACAGTGCATTTTGATCCCTGAATATGCCTTAAGCGTCACCCTAGCTGAGACACTTGGAGTAGCCTTGACTTAATAGAAATACATACAGGTCTGCTTGCTCCTCCTTTTTGAAGTCCTCCGCTTTCTCTTCTTCCCGCCTTTTCGTTTCTTCGAAGAGGGCCTCCTCTTTTTTGATCGGCTTCTGGATTTTTTCCTCCTTGAGGGCATGACTGTTTTACGTTGACGTCTGGCAGTGGGCTCCTCCTCTATGACACGGAAACGAGAGCCGGCATGAACAAGAATGTCGGTTACGATGGCATCAATTTGCTGCCCATAGGAAGTAACACACAAATATTAATTACACATTCTGACACTGATTCTATTATGAATAAGCTCCTTACCAAATCTAAGTCATCGAGTGTAGAATGTTGAAGGCGTGATCTTGCAACCTGTAGAAAAAAGATATATAATGGTCAGATACAGCTATTTCAAGCACCAGTAATGATATTTAACCGAATTTACCTGATTACGAACTCTTTCCGTCGCACTAGTTCTGCCCAGGAAACGATTAGTTCCGTGAGAAGAAAGTCTTCTTCTTATAGATGAATGCCCAACATCTAGTCAATGGAAAATTTACAGTAAACAAATTCTGATGCACTGCATAAATCATTCTACAAACGCTGTAATAGCATAATGCAGTCAATACTATTTACAAATATAATTCTCACAGACCGAGAGCAATACTGCAATACAAGTAACGTATTGTGTTTCAAGTACTGGAGTATACAATAAAAGTACATTCAAAAACTAAGAAAAATATGTAAACAAAGAAACATATTAATTTTTTTATACAAAGTCCCCCATATATTACCATGTTGTGATTTTGTTCATGCTTCTCGCTTATTTTTTATAATGAACTGTAAGCAAATTTAGCAGAAATTTTAAGACTCTTTTTTAAATCAACAGGGTTATAGTGAATCTACTGTATTTCATAAGAGTTGCCTTCAGCATAACTTTATGTAGCTTGCAATATATGTAACCACAACTATGGAATTCTGGATTAATTTGAGATATTAAGAACGTTGCATATACTACTTCCCGTAGGTCACGGATGTCTGCTAGTAAAACTATCATTACCGTTCTCTACATTTTCTGCTGTAGTAGAAGGCCGGCAAATTCTGCAGAACCATTCGCCGGATGGTACTTCAATCAGAGGAGGTGATAGACAAGCACAGTGATATCTGAGGAATAAAATAAAGGTTTTATGTTGCAAGATCAAATAGTAGGCAATATCAATATGCATTTCAGATGGTAATTTGATCAAGGATAAGTCACATACATCCTACAGGAGGCATATAAACAGAAAAAAGTTGAAATTAAACGTCCCACTCCCTAACCATCACACAATTCCCAACAAATTACGCACTTACGGTTGATTATACTTGTTGATTACGATACTTTGAAGAATATAATATCGTTATATATACAGTAGAACCCCTCTAAGTCGACCACCCTCGGGACGCCGTCAAGTGGTCGTGTTATCGAGGTGGTCGTGTTAGTGGAGACTCCGATAAGCCGACCACCAACGAAAATTTAGTGAAGTGGTCGTATTAGCGGGTTAGTCGCGTTTGTTTCATTAGTTTAACACGTTCTCAATAGTAGATACCCTTTCATTATCGTCATTCTTTGTTCTATCGCACAACATTGCGCAATATTACATCACTTCTGGTAAAA
>QXVX01008078.1:1343-15285 GCA_013436065.1 Halocynthia aurantium
TAACAAATAATGTCTTGTGTGATAATACGGATAAATAGGTGAAAATGTTTTGAGCATTATGAGATCATAGAGATTGTTCCTGGCAGAGTTTCTTTGTGATTTATTAGAATTCAGTTTTTTGATCTAAAAAATAGGCAGCTAATAATGCGTTGTATGAAGGAACATTGAATCTAAAACAATCAAGGAACTAAAGTCAACCCTCTAAAATCGAAATGTTTGTATTGGACAAGTCGTAATGTGCCCCAATTCGGAACGATGTTAACTTCATATAGTTCTCCTGTTATCTGTTAGTTATGTACAGCCAACGCCGTTTCACAAGATACAAGGATGTCATATCAATCACATCTTGTAATTTAATAAGTGTATTGCTTCACAACGATAACTTATTCCCCTACGATCGTCCCACAACGAAATTATGCAACTTTATTTTCCATATTAATGATAATATTGCATTACAGCACCTAACTACATTGTTGGTCTCACAAATTCCAGATATCATATAGTAGCGGTATCTAGATAATTATGCAATATCTTCAAGTTAACCTTGTGGTATCCAGACACCCACATGATTACCTCACATACCCCACCCACAGCATTACCCTACGGATGATGAGGGTCAATATTGTTGATCTCATCACTGTTTACATTTCGCTGCGACCACACCTCTGCATATATGAAGCCTTTAGTTTACTATAGACTTGATGTATGTCCACACAGAGAGTTTGCTATTGTGTGCTCACATCAAAAGTAAATATAGAAAGTAGAGGAAAATCTCATAAATGATCAAAGTACTTCTGTGTTAGCCGAGATTGGTTCAGCAATAAAAAAGGGTTTCATGCTGTGACTTTACGATCGAAAATCCGTGGGATAGTTACAGGGTTTAATTAATGTGAGATATCAAGGAAAGAATACTCAGGAGAACAGTATAATACCACAATGAAGTAACGATAAGTTACAGAAATATTGTACTGTACATTACTAGCAAGTTGACATGGGCCTTCATTCTGAATTAGAAGAGGACACAGCACTTGGAAAGTACAGTACAGTGGTTTTACAGCCACTTGTACACTAAATTACCGAAATATTGTAATGTACAGTACTAGCAAGTTGACATGGGCACTAATTTCGAATTGGAAGGGGGCACAGCACTTGGAAGATGCAGTACAGTGGTTTTACAGGCACTTGTACACTAAGTTACACAAATATTATAATGTACAGTACTAGCAAGTTGACAGCAAGGGTTTATATAATATCTTGAATAGATAATTTTGAAGGCTTTCTGGCNAACAAAGTCGCAGTGGTGTTTAGGTAGAGAGGTAGAGTCTACAACTCAGTAAAGATTTATCTTTTGTACCAGTTTTAATAATTACGTTTCGAAAGTTAGAAAAGTCCAATTTATATAGATATAGTACTCTTTGTGTAAAATTGTACTCTTTACGACCCCTAAAACTCGTCACGCGACCCACAGTTTGGGAAACCCTTCTGTGAAGTACAATATTTGTGTAACATATTGTACAAGTGCCTATAAAACCACTGTACTGCATCTTCTAATTCGGAATGAGTGCCGATGTCAACTATCTAGTATATTTGGGTAACTTAGTAAACAAGTGCCTGTAAATCACTGCACTTCATCATGCGAGTGCCCCCTTTTTTGTTCTCTCATCACCTGCTAATAAGCATTATTGATAGAATTTTTTTAAATAATAGGATTTAAGGATGATAGGACATGTATTGTCAGTCGGACAAACAATCATGTAGGCACGCAGCATTAGTTTTACCAGCTAAGTACAAAGCAGACAAACGAGTACAGCATAGAACAGTACAGAATAGGTTTTTTACTATATAGGCTGAGTGAACAAAACTAACCAAGCGAAAGTAAAGGTTGGCAAATCAAAATAATAAAAATACAGCTAAGAATCCTTCACCCGAAATTCCAAAATCCGAAAAGCAGTGATCATCATTATGTGTAAGGAAACCAGCCAAGGGCAACAACTTAGTCATAAAAAAAAAATAGTCCAAAACCCAAAAAACAAATCCAAAACAGGATTTACAGATGAGGGATTCTTAACGGTATCAGCATTTCATGCTTTCTTGCTATAAGCCTCCAACCAAGAATATAATTGAGGGTCTGATTACAATAACATTCGATGTATCATTTGTACATGAGCTGCCAGCCTACAGATTATTCTATACAAGCTATCTGGTTTTTAAGAGATTTTCTGCAAGTTACACAAATATTACACACTGTCGAGGCTACTAGTTACTCATATTAATAGTTTTTACTTCTGTATTACACTTAAGAATATACACATTCAGTTGGATTGCTAAACTTTACGTTGCCTATAATGGGATCCACCCAAAGCAAGGTACCTAAAAGAAAAGAAAGGATAAAGAAAAATGGAAAACCAACAACAAAACAAAATGGTGGAAAGTCTACAAAATCAAGTGAGACAAGCTCACACACAAATGCAAACTCTTCAGCGAGGCTTGAAAAAAAGTGCAGGGGTCAAGACCCCGCTGACCTTAAGGTATCAAAAAATGGAAATATAAAAGCAAACATGAATGAACCGAAACATGGTTCAGACAACTCGAAATCTGAGNTGGGAGTTCTAATTTCATATTCTGTTCTTTATTTTAAATTGCCATCAGCTTTAACTTAACTTGTGGATGGATATTTGGCATTCTAGGGTTAAGTAACTTAGCAAGGGATTTACTGAAACTTCAACTGTGACTTGGCATTCTAGGGTTAAGGTTTAGTACAAGGGTGCTTTATGAGTTCAGAAAGCAATATATAAATATAAGTACAGTGGTGCTTCGTAACCTACTAAATATTTACTTGTTATTTGTAGGTTAAGTCAAAGAAAGCGAAAAGAATTGGTGGAAAGAGAGAAAAAAAAGCAAAGAGTCACAAAGGAGCAACTGAGAAGGTTTGTAACAATTTTTCGTATCAATAAATTACCAGTCAAGTCACAAGTCGTGGAACCTCAAGTCACTGTTTCAGCCAAAAGTAGCCTGATTTAGACTATTGGGATNTTACCAGTCAAGTCGCAAGTCGTGGAACCTCAAGTCACTGTTTCTGCCAAAAGTAGCCTGATTTAGACTATTGGGATCGTTTATTTTTTATCTTCGAGTAGGATGCTTTGGAAGCAGCGAAAATTTTGCGCTAGTACTATATGACAGGGGTGGCTATCAAGTCGATCGCGGGTAAATACACTTTCAAACAGTATTCTTGAAAGGATAAGGATTTCCATCAGTTAGCAGTTGTGAAGTAAAATATCTGCCGTACACGGCTAGTGGAGCACAACAACATAGCAAGTAACTTTATGACGAGCAACTTTCAGCGTCAATATTGAAAAAAAGTACCGGCGATATCAAAGATAGAAATTGCGAGCAGCAAAAACATATTGATGTTTGTGTGTTTGTTGTGTGTGAGAAAATAATAAAAAAAGAGGAAGATGTTACATTCTCGCCGCAAAGCGTCCTGTTGGTAATTGTGTGGTAAATACAAAGCCAGGTACAGTAACAGAGTCAAAGGAAAAAAGTTATGTTTTTGACCGGTCATGAGGTATTAATAAATTTTCTAGTCAATCTTAAACTAGGTGAAGATATCTGTTATTGCTTGCTTGAAACGTCCTCCCACAAAGAGGGTATGACACTTTTTTATAGACAATATGTACAATTCGACTTGTGAATCAGCCTCAAATTTAAATAACAAATGCAAATAAAGGCAGGAAAACATTTAAATGACGATTAATTCGGTTATTTTTCATCGTGGATTTGCGATTTCAACTATTCCTATTTAATGTAGTTTATCCTGCAACCTCCGGAAAACATCCTGGTACCTTGGAAAATGTCTCGGAATGGACAATGGGAGGGTTCGAAAGCACGAAGCGAACTATGTGACGGAACATGAGAAAAAATATCAGGTTTTGCTCTGGTGGAGACGAAGCAAAGGCTGGAAGGCGACAGTACAACAACTAGTGATGACCCTTGAACTTGTTGGATACGAATACGATGAATATAAATCCATCCTAACATCATCGAGTGCGAACAGCGGTGATGTCGTGATTTATGAGAAAGCGCTAGACATGAAATCCACAGGAGAAGACAAGAACTCAAAAAGGGAACTGTATCACAAAGACGATTATGACAAGACAACAGTGAAAGGGGGTCGTCACTATGGAAACATGAACTATGACGACATTTTACCAAATCAGGTTCAAAGGTTGAGTCAAAGTTCAAGCTCGACTCAGCCCAGACGTCGACCAAGATGGAGAAAGCCAAGCGATAATATAATATCACAAAGTGAGAATGAGGAAGAAAGAGGGGAGGAGCAGAGAGATAGAGAAGAAGGCAATAAGATAGAAGATACAGAAAAGTTGAAAATTTCTTCAGGAATTGGTGAGTGGCATATTTTACCTAAAACATGGACAATACAGCATACGACATGCCACTTAAGAGATTTCAGGCATTCTTAACCAGGCCATATCCTAGAATGCCAAACATGCTGTCCTGAACTAAGTGCTTAGTTCATCCCTTGTACTTTTGGATTGAAGTGAATTTCATCCATGATTAGCATAACATGATGTGATTATTCAGATTTATCCCACCAGCAATATGCAGTTTTTAGTCACTTACAAGCTGGTAACCACCAGCGTTATTATCCAGGGATAATAGTACTCCACACCCGTGCTCCGCAACGTTTATCGCATGCGGCACACTCATAATCTTTTCAAAATTTAGCGGCACACCTTAACTACAAATTTAGGAGTTTGGATGGATGACGCACTAACTGTGGAACTGAGTCACTTTACATAATTTCCAATGGGGACAATTGATTTGTCCGAATTTGTTCGAATAGCCTCCGGAAACAGATTAAGTACGAAGCACCACTGTGCTGTACTGTATTTTTATTGAAATGGGTTCGGATTAGGGTCTGGGAATGAATTAATTCACTTTCCATTATTAGTATTAGGAGTATTAGGCACCACTATATCTATATATAAAATTATTATATGAAATTCAGAATCAAATAACCAAACACACGCTTCGACCGACGTGGCGTCGTCCTCTGACAGCAATGAAATTGTTGTTTCTGACGCGAGCGGGGGCAAGCGGGGTAACACATTGATTGTGCGCCGCTGTAGCGATTCGTCCGTGAAGCTGAGTTATAGCTCGAGGTTCAAGGACAGAATGGAGGCAGTTAAAAAAGCTGACATGCCGATAATAGAACATGACTCGGCGGAACAAAATAACAACAAAGATGACGACACAAAGGGAGAAGGTGACAATGGTGATATCATAGAAGAAGGCTATAAAGATGACATCAGGAGTATGATAGCGAAGTACGAATCTCTAACAAGGTCAAACAAAGGTCGCGACAACGAATCTGTCGTCGTTCAATCGAGGACAACAAGCACACTGCCAAGAAACTATAAAGGTGATTAAACAGGGGGTTATATATTACGTCATAATATGCCATACAGTATATATAGCAAGGGTGGCCAACAAGTCGATCGCGAGTAAATACGCTTTCAAACAGTATTCTTGAAAGGATAAAAAAATTAATGGAAGAGAAAGGTGTTTAATTCTCGCCCCAAAGCGTCATGTTGGTAATTGTGTGGTAAATACAAAGCCAGGTACAGTAACAGAGTCAAAGGAAATATGTTACGTTTTTGACCAGTCGATCGTGAGGTATTCAGAAATTTTCAAGTAAATCTCAAACTAGGAGAAGTTGGCCCCCCCAGATATGTAGTTTTGCATAGCGTATAAGAATGAAAACAAACACCTAACCATTAGCGGTAACAACACGCAAAAGAATATAACTCTGGCTATAACTTTTGCTACTAACAAAATTACAAATACCAAATTTATCACAGCAAAGCTGAATCAGAATAATTCAATATGAACAATAGTTTCCCAAAATTTTTATTCTTTTGCAGCCCTGAATCACAAGACCAGGCACCCATCATCAGAGATGTCGTTCGGGTCTCATGATATTATGAACGGATACTCTGAACGCCACAGTGACATCACGATACCACAACACAGAATGTTTCAATTTGGCGGAAGAGGGAAATTCCCGAGCAGGTTCAAAGGTCGTTACTTTTCTTTACTATTTTTAATATGTACTCAAATTACTTTATGTAACGAACGACTGAATGTAGTGTCACAATAAACAGGAATGATCTCAGGACTAGACGTATTTCCGAACGGAGATATTGTGACATCAGACAGCGACAACAAGCGAATCCAAATATTCAATTCAACGGGAAAATTTCGAACAACGTTTGACACAGAAACCGAGCTCAAACCGAAAGGAGTTTGCGTCACCCCTGAGAATAACATCGCCGTGTGTTGCGGAGATCAAGTTCATGTGTATGGAAGGGGTAAGCAGGGTCTTGGAATGAAGAGGGAGTCAGAGTCAGGGGTGTGGGGTCGGACTCCAGGAAATTTTAAGCTTGGGCTACAGTCAAAAATAACATAAATAGTAAATCTCATTTTGAATTTGTATGCTCTAGCGCCATTTAGCGGTAATTTCAATTTTTTCTCTCTCCACTGGTAATTTCAATTTTGTTGTTGCTCCAGCGTGTGGCAATTTAGAATTATTATAGATTTTTAGCACTTTTTCAAGTTTTAAATTTCCTTGTGCCTCCCCTAGTGGCAATTTTTCAACGAAATTTACACTCGAATATGTCGAAACTTTGCAGACGGCGAAAAAGTTCTCTCGTTCGGACAAGGGATATTCCGGAACAATTGTTACAGCGTTTGTGCAGATGCGATGAGTAATTATTACGTCACAGACATTGTCAGTCATACAGTATCGATCCATGACGATCACGGAAGAATTCGAAAAAGATTTGGTTTCCAAGGTAACCGGCTAACCAGCTATTTGAATGAAATATCGATATCATTATCTCTACTGCCATCTTACAGGTGATGGAATGATCAATTTCAACCAGCCGGTGTCACTATCGATCAATAGCAAAAATAAATTATTTATAACGGACTCCCAAAACCATTGTATCAAGGTATAGTAAAAATACAGAAATAGTTATTGAGCAAAAAATTACTCAGCAGTAATTTTGGAAGAATAAGTTACCGAGTTACATTGCAATACATGCGATGAAGTTAATTCGATTGATAAAATAATTAATATTAATTGATATTCTGTCAATTTTTTCAAAAATTATATTCATTCGCCCTGTAAGACGCGGACCCTAAGAGTTCACGGAACCCTTTCACATGCTTCCCCATTTGAAGAGCACTGGTCTAGACTCTGGACTTATTGCCGGTGTCTGTGTCACTGCTTTGTAAAGTGAAACACATTTTACTTTATAGTAAGGTTAGATATTTAAATCACATCCCTCACCCCAACCATCATTCAAACAGCAACATTCTGCGAGTGAAAATCGCCTCGGTCACAAATACGCAAAAATTTAATGAATTTTCTGAACTTCCTGTCATCTGTGCCTTTATACGAAATTGCTGGAATAGGCCAAGTTCCGGAGTTTGGAATAATTTTATATATCCTTGTTCCTCTGAATAATATACTGGGGGTATAGATGGATAACAAAAGGAAATAGAAAAAAAAAGGGCTCTAGGGTCAAAATTACCCTCAAATTGCCCTGTCACAACCAAATTCACATAATGTCGTCTTATTCCAGGTTTATTCACTTGCTGGCCGACCGTTGTTCAGAATTGGTTCGAAAGGTTCAGCAAACGGATTATTCTGGAACCCGCTCGGTCTCTGCCTTGATCATAGAGATCATTTATATGTGGCTGATTGTGGCAATAACAGGTATAAAGTACTACAGTTCATATTACCTAAGTACAGAAAACCGTTATGACATAATTTGCTCTAATTTAGAATGCCCACAGCTTGCTAGTACTGTACAGTACAATATTTGTGTAACTTGGTGTACAAGTGTCTGTAAAACCACTGTACTTTTACATAGAACAATTTTCATTTTCTATAAAAATTACTACACTGCAACTGCCTGTATATTTCTAACAATATTTCATATTTTAGAATATCAGAATTTGACCCGATCGGAAACTTCATACGTCATGCAGCGACCGAAGACAACGGACTTAACATGCCGAGTCATGTCAAAATAACGAACGAGACTAATATGGTCGTTTGCGAATGGGACAAACAATACATTAAAATTTTCAGCTTAGAAACCGAAGTATGAGATCACAATGATGTAATAAATCAACTCAGGAAATATTGTCATCAAACAAGGTGCATAGTTACATAGTTATGTGACATCACTATACCAATATCTTTATATTATTAAATTTTTAAATGCAGTACAGTAGTTCCTCATACTCGACCTACGACCCTTGAACTTTGCACTTTTGCATGTTACTGCAATTTTCTTTTCCATCTTATACCCGTTGATTATTTTTTTAAACGTTGCTTTGATAATATATAAAACTTCTATCTCGTGATATGATACATTTCATTTTAAGATATACTGATAAGGCAGATGTGAGTTAAGTATCATGTAATTTGAGATAAGGGAATAATGATAAGACTGAGTAACAAACCAACTGATTTGATATGTAAGACTCAAAAACTTCTATCTTGTGATAAGATACATTTCATTTTAAGATATATGAGTAAGCAAACCAACTGATCTGAACTGATATGTATGACCACAAAAACTTCTATCTCTTGATATGCTACATTTCATTTTATCTAAGATGAGGGAATACTGCTAAGAGTGAATTATAACGGGCTACTGATAAGATAAATAAACCAACTGATTTGAACTGATATGGTATGAACTGGTATGATCACAAGACTTCTATCTTGTGATATGCTTCATTTCATTTTATCCAAGATAATGGAATAATGATATGAATGAATTATAACAGGCTACTGATAAAATAAAGAAATTGATATGCAAAACCCAATTCCCAAGCGCCTACTATTACAGAATCTCAGCACTCGGCGTAATTGCCAAAAGTTATCAGTCAAGCACTGCATGGAACCTGGCAAACAGTTTTAGGCGGTTACTCTGGTTTGGGCATAATCAGCATTGCCGCCAAAATATGTGTGCTAGTGCACTGAGTGATAAGTTCCCTGCTGTCAGACATGCGTAACGATTCATCAACAAAATCAATGGACCGTGACTACATTCAATCACCTATTACAGAAAATGTAACTGACCTGAAATCTCGCTTTTCTGTATTGTATACGAAATCTGTCCTCCGACGCCATCGTCCGGATCGCTTGCAGTAACCGCGGCGACGAAAGATCCAACTTTTGAGTTTTCCTGAACGCTGTAGGTTTGAGAAATGCGTGGTTCAACAAAGATCGGAAGGCAGTCATTCACATCCATAACTTGGATCGTCAGCTAAAGAAATTAAAGTGTTACACCATTGCATTTTTGAAGTAAAAGAGTCCCAAACATATTGAAGTTTGTGTGTTTTGTAAATAACAAATAAAAAAGAGGAAGGTGTTACATTCTCGCCCCAAAGCGTCCTGTTGACAATTATGTGGTAAATACAAAGCCAAGTACAGTAACAGAGTCAAAGGAAAATAATTACGTTTTTAACTGGTCGATATCGAGGTATTAAGAAATTTTCTAGTAGATCTCAAACTGGGTGAAGTTGGCTCCCCCGGCTTACACTAACCATAATACTTGACCCTGAAATGTTAACTCAGGCTGGTGTGAACGCAGAGCACTTTTCAGTTTTATTTACCTCCCTTACTAGCAGAAAACGCCTGTGTAACTTTCAGTCACAAACAAGCAGAAAATATCAAGAAGTGCATTGGGCATGCAGCAAAACATAACATCGATTAGAAGGGTAAACTCACAATCTTTTGAATATAATTATAGTTGGTAAACCACAGAACTGTTTACAGTAGAGTTTCCCCGTATGCGGCGGCGAGGTTTCCCTCAAACCTCTCGCGGCCCTACATGCTCGCAACCCAATGTTAACTTATACAATAGCATCCTTACAGATGCATTCTTGCACTGTGCATTGCATTCAGCTGCAGCAAACATAAAACTACTGTATTGAACTAAAAGAGACCTTTTCGAGGGAAATGGTGGAAGAAATTTACCTGCACAGACGTAGATTTCCTGTCATTCTCAGCGCCACGTTCATTGTCTGTCGCCGTCACCGTGAGATGATATTCTGCGTTGGTTTCTCGATCCAGCTCGCTGAGAAGTTTAATCGATCCCTAAAAAGTATGGCAAAGTCAATGAACCTGCAAGCCTGTCACTCTTGGCGATTACCCTTATTATTGTGCTTTTTAATATACGATGATGATGATGATGATGAACAGTAGCATTATAATATTTATATTGCATTTTGATGTTGTTGATTTTTTGGTATGAAATGGTTGTTAACTTAAAATGTTGTCAGAACCTATTTCCGACATTGAAATGAGTATACGGCACTATTTGAAGTTATCTTGGAATGCATCCCTCGCATATTATGAGGGACTAGTGAATTCTGCATATGCTGCAAGTCAATGAACCGTGTCTTTATCACAGACAAAGGTCATAGGTCACCTTTTTTGGGTGAATGTAGAATTTGTCCATTCCTCCTCGTACGCCATAAACAATATCACTGTATATCCCTGAGTCACTGTCCGACGCCTTCAACATCTCTATGATCGACCCAACCTCTTCATCTTCATACACAGATACCTGGAAGGGTAAAATAGTTTAAAATTCTATAAACAGTAGTGCCTCACAGTTTGAGTCCCTAGTAATTAGGCCCTAGCAGGGATTCGAAATATTCGACTCGAAGCGTGGCGTGAATAGCGTGAGTAGTAAAAAAATGAGCTCGCTGTGTAAAGTATGTTTGTGATCGTCAAGATGTAATAATTGCGGTATTTGCCGAATTTTGACGCAGGAATAATCAAAATTGATACTTTGTTATTCACCATCCCAGCAAAACTTATTTGAGCTCGTCTTGATACTTTGTTAATAGTGAAAATAAACATCAATGACTTTAATATGCGGCATTAAATAAGATTTAACCTTTGGTTACACTAGCTCGAATTTTACCAACGACCTCAAGCTAACTGACGCAAAATGGGCCCTTTGGTGGGAAAAACAAACTTGAGCTAACCGGAATCTCGTCTTCACCGAGTTCAAGCAGAACGAAGTTCAATACATATCCAGTATTTCAATAGGGATTTTGCCAGGACCATTAAATCAGTTTGAGCTACAGGACGTTGAAGTAACGAGCTTTAAATGTATTTAGAGCATTGTGTTATTTTTACCTTAAATTATGTATATTTAAATTTGAAATGGATTCGTATTAGGGTCTGGGAACGAATTATTTCACTTTACATTATTTCTAATGGAAAAAGTTGATTGGTACCTCGAACAGTTCATAATTTGAAAGGCATCGTGGAACAGATAAAGTACTTGTATACAGTGGTGACTCATGGAAAAATAGTTCTATCTTTTCATTTAATTACTACCAAGGAAAGTTTGAGATTAAGAAAAAATACCTTAAATTTCTTTGCGCTGAACTTCGGCGAATTGTCGTTTATATCTCGCACACGCATAGCTACCCGCAGCTTCGTAGATTGACTCTCAGGTATCCCCAAATCTCGTGCGAGCACTGTTGCGTTCACCCATATGTCACCTCCGGATGGAGCGAGACTTTCACGATCTATTCTCGATGCAACGACAAGAATTCCTGTGGTAAAAACACGTTATGATAATATTTGAGATGAAGTTATTGAGATTACAGAGTACCCAAAGTATAATACTAAAATTTTATAAGTTACCTGAATCAGGATCCCGCATTTTAACCTTCGACCCTTCTATGACATCATAAACCACTCTCCCATTGGTCCCGACATCAGGATCGATCGCTTCCAATGCAACGAGGACCGAGTCTATCGGAGTCTCCTCCGTGATGTCAACGATGATGTCATCTCCGACTGGTATGACATCACCAGAAGGAGATGAGGTCATAAATGCTGGTGCATTGTCGTTTTCGTCTTCGATTGTGATCTAGCAAAGATATACAATTACAATAAATTTTAACACTGTCACGTTTCATATATACAAGACAGTTTCTTCTTTTTTTATAANTTCACGTGGCCGGGTTTTATTTCTTACAAAAAAGAACCCTGGGGCCCCAACGAGAACCCGTATTTAAATAAAATAACCATGACATTTCCTAGGTAGGAATAAACCCCAATGCAAATTTTCAGAGCGCTAGGACAATAAACCAGGGAGACATGCACACGCAAACTTACAGTTTGTACATATATACAAGACAGTTTCTTCTTTTTTTATAAGATATTCAGAATACAGTAGTACCTCGATATACGAATTTAATNAACAAACACCTTGTTTAACAAAAGCTCACACTTACTACCGTTTCTCACACTTACGACCGCTAGATGGTGTTTGCGTTAGACCTTTAAGAATTTCGGTGTTCAGATAATTCATATAAAACTGATACTTGGTAACTTTTCATACTCTCGTGGACTTATTGAAACAATATAAAGATAATTTCCAGGACTTTAGAATGGAACCTGGTCGTTAAGTAAATTTTTTTTTTATTGTTTCCCGAATTCTGCATTTATAGCATCATACACTGATTTGCTACTGTATGGCAGTAAGATTCTTCTATTTCTGGACTCTGGAAAAATGAAATTTTGAGAAAATTCGAAAAAATCACCTTGACAACAGAAGATTGTAAGGCAAATTCATTTTCCTCTTTCTCCGACGCGAGGTCCCGAACCATGAGCGATATCTCGACAGAAGAACATATCTCACGATCAACAGCGTGCGACTAAAAGGTCAGAGTTCATTTATTAATACTCAAGTTAAAACGACTCTCCGACGGAAAGGGGTAATAGTTTAGGGTAAAACGTAAAGGGGTAAGAGTATTCACCTTGACATGTTCAGAAATTCGGATTTCTCCTGAAGAGGAATCCAAGTGGAACCATCTCCTTATAACATCATAATTCGATTTACGAATCCTCCGACTTGATCTTGCATCACTTCCGGGCACTAACTGGCGCCCTTGAGCATCGTACACAGAGAACGACTCGATCGAATAACTGAGTAAAGGTTGAAGGTCATCGTCGGTTGCTTCGATGTGGGCGACGACATGGTTGGGTGATGCATTTTCGCTGATCTAAAAACATCAATGATACGTTCGTTATTTCATGGGGTTCCGGGTTATACGGGGGCCAACTGGATTTTTTAACCCCCACTGGATATGAAAACCTGGGTGAGAAATTATTATAGATCAGGAGAGTAACCATGACGGGGTATTGAGTTCCACCCGGAAATACAAAACCAGATAAAGAAGCGATCTGCATTTTCAAACCCCCAACACTATATTCAACCCACCGATAGAAAACCACAAAAGTAACTAAGACGGGGCAACTAGTTTCACCCGGGAATACAAAAGCAGACATAGAAACGACCCCACTACGTTTCGAAACCCTGCAAATATTTAGCTTACCGACACTTCTTCATAATGTTTGTTGAATTTGGGTCGGCTGTCGTTGACATCTTCGACATCGATCGTGACGGTACAAGTGCTTGATAGTGATGTCGCAATTCCATTATCACTCGCCACAACAATTACACTATATGAAGACGTTTCCTCTCTGTCCAGCAATTGATTTCCTTTTACACGAATGATACCTGAAGTGGAAGATTCTACGCTTTAGGGGGGCAGAGTCAGATTTTGAAAATTCAAATTCCATTGAGTAAGCTTATATCTATTTAACATTACCTACACTACAGAAACTTAACCAATAAATCTTGCTAACAAAGGGATTATGACCCCAGTTTATCACCATTTTGGTACGGTCCTGAATTTTGCAATACAAAATCCTCTGTTTATTATAACCACACTTCGGATATTATAACTAGCCTGGTCCGGTTACAATCGGCTTCTGCTGTATATTTATTACCTGTATTTGGTTCAA
>QXVX01008080.1:0-10112 GCA_013436065.1 Halocynthia aurantium
TGATTGGCCAAAAATTCAAATCACGTTTGATGTTCCCATGGTGATTTTTACCAGGGAATAGGTCTTCGGCAACACAATTTGGACTAATCTATATCTATTGTGAGGTTCTGATTTATATCGTGGGAATGGATTAAAATCATGTCATTTCCTATACACATGTAACAATGAAAATATTTAACTGCACTTGCATTAATTAGCTTTCTATAATAAACTATCAAATTCAAGTAAAAAGTTATTCAATGATAATTTCACAATCCAGAACAATTAATCACTATTCAGTTATGATAATCAATTCCACATTAGTTTCTTCATCGGCATGTTACAACATTCTCTGAGACATATTACGGTACATCATTTTGCTCAAGCGTTAATCTTATCACTCTATCCGTCTATTGATTTCTTTACTTCCGTTCACAGGAAATAGCGTTATGCGTTATCATCATATACAAATGCAGACGATTAACTTTCTTACACTGTTCATTTACATTTGCCATGCCAATAGTGCAGCAATATAGGCTAGCGGCTAGAGCCGTCAACAGATAGTCACAAGGCAATACTAGAGGTGTATAGCAGTGTTTCTCAACATTTTACTGACTGCGTACCACTTTAGTGTTTTTTAATCTGGCCGCGTACCACCAACAAAGCCCCCTTTTTTGGGGCCCTTTTTTTAAGCCCCTCTTTTTTGACTAAATACTTAATGTATTCGGAGATATACTTTCTCTTCGACATGCTTAAATATTTAGTCAAAAAATTACTGATCGTGACTTATCGCTCATCGATGTTTCTTTATTTTGTCCCTCTCGACGAGCAATGGGGAGAAAACATGCCCGTCTCGTTTTAGGCGGGCAGTAGTGGGCGAGGGCGATCTCTAAAGACAAGAACTGGTAGCGCAATAAACGCCGTTCAGCGAATACATACAGTATGGAAGAAAAAGAGAATGCGTTGCCGGCATATTTTAGTCAACTCAAAAGTTAATTGTTGCAATAATTCAAAGCTGCTCGCGTACCACTTGAAAAGCTCCCGCGTACCACTTGAAAAGCTCCCGCGTACCACTAGTGGTACGCGTACCACAGGTTGAAAACCACTGGTGTATAGGATAACCAGACAGTCCAGACAGAAGTCAATTAACTAAATAGATAATAGCATCATAGCACAGGTAACTAAATAGTCGTTAAGGTAATTTCAGCCGTAATTATCACAGAGGATTTATGTTAATCAATGATATTCAACCAAATGCTACAACGTTTGCTGTTCTAGTGTATTATTGACGTCTACTCTGACTTGTGTATTTCTTAATTCAAGTCACTTCGAACTATATTAACATCATGTCCAACTCCGATCGTAGTAANGTAGTATGACTTACGCAAGCCTCGACACAGCTGAGTATTACTATAAAAACTGTTTTATCTACCCGGAGAAAGTTGGAAATGAAATCATAAAATACATGAAGATATTCGACCCAGAGAAATCAAACAAGCAAAAATTCGAACGAATGATAGATGTGGGTTGTGGAAGCGGACAATCTTTGGAGATGTTTGTGCCCTATTTCGACTACATTACCGGTATTGACATAAGCGCCAGCCAGATAAAAGTCGCTGAAAAATACAACGGCCACAAAAATGTCGAATACAGACTGGTGCAAGACGACGTTTTTCCGGCGGATGACAATAGCATCGATCTTGTCAATTGCGCTTCCACAATTCACCTGTTGGATTTTAATAAATTCATGGCCGAATGCGAGCGAGTGTTGAAACCGAAAGGATGTGCGACATTTTATTGCGAAATTGACTCGTACGTTGAGCTTATGGTAGATTCAAATGAGCGACCGAAAATAGAGATTGAAGAAGCAGTTAATCAGTTTTTCGATGATTTCACGACATTATCCTGTCACGCATTGTGGAAAGACAGATTCAAGTCACTGTACGATCGTGTTAACATCAGAAAAGAATGGATAACCAATTTATCATTCAGTAAAGAATATTCTTCCCTCGATGATTACAANCTGCCCTTATCAGAACCCTGATAAATTTATATTATAGCTATGAATAACCAACCCTCTGTGAATATCTAAGTTTTTTTCAAAGACTGAACGCTACAGAATGCAATGACCAATCGATATATCTTTCTTCTACAGCAGAGCTCTTGATAGTGGTTGATATTGAGCACTAAGGGTCCATAATACACAATCCAATGAATTGGAGGTTGCCAAAATACATAGTTTGGCAAACCAGTATATTGTAGAAAAATGTAGGAAGATGAAACTATACCTAGCACAGACAGATGTCATAAATCTTCACACAATTGCTGTGCACGCAGACTTCCACATTTATCTACTCTATTAACTCACCATAGAGTTCATTGTTAGTGACAGCTTTCGGATTAATGTCAACCCACATTGGCTTCTTCTTCTGTATCTGATAAGTCTTGTTGAGCGATTTCAAAATCTAATCATAAGAGACATCAAAGATAAGTCATAACAGTAAAGACAGATTACTCAAACCAGTAACAAACCAGGATTTTTTACCTGGGTCTTCCCTGTTCCCGCATTGCCAATGACAAACACAGAATGCCTGACACCAAGCAGTTCTTCCAGCTGTACAATTTTTAATAGAAAGTTGTCTTCAGCTTGCAGATGGATCTGAAGAATAGCTTCCTGTGAAGAGAGTAAACGAATTTGATAATTTCAAATATTCAATATCCAAGTACAGTACTGAAGTATTATCAGGTGTAAACTATACCCTGATTTGCTTTTCAAAATCCAAATCTCTCTTCCTTGGAACGTCAAGAGACGGGAACAAATCACCAATCAAGCCCATGAACACCGGCATGTCATCAGTTACAATTTTTGGTATGTTGAAATCTCTCAAAGCTCTCATCAATACCTGATAAAGTGCAAAAAATTTCAATATCACATATGAATTTACTGAAATTCCCAACTAAAGTTTACGCACAGAAATTTTTAACTATATTTTCATTACGTGAAATACTAGATTTTGGATTACCAATATTAAAAAAGTCTGAAACACCTGATCACTTGCCTCATACAATTACATGTAATATGGTAATCCTTATAATGAAAAATAAAACATTTGGGACCATTGTGCATGTGTGAAGAGGCAACAGTGAAAACTTGAGAGCGAAAGTTAGCTTTTTTCTCATTTCCTTATAGATCTTTACAAAATTTGGCATGAAGGTTCAGGCATACCCTAAATTAAGGCAAGAAAAAAAGAAGACCAGAGTCCAAGCTACCACCTCCTTGCCCCCAATAACGCAATAATGCTTTACCTCATCTTCAGGACGATCAGGATCCCCTCTCTTGAGTGTTCCAGCAACCACCAGCACAGATTTGATTGCCCGCAATCCCCAATCGTAGTGATCCTGCTTGGAGAGCAATTCACGACACAGCGAGTACAGCGTGATGAATTTACGTGCAAGCAACCTGGCCTCGATGAAGCCTTCAGCTACCAACATGATTTCACAAATCATGGCAAAGTCGGGGACGACCATCGCACAAGGTCTAAATAATGAAAAATAGGGTAATAAAATTAACAAAATATAAAACAAGGAACATCGAGGTAAAAATATATAAGGTCATTTCATTTGTGCACTGTCTGCTTGAGAAGAATTTCATAGAATGTGGAATATTACACGTTGAATATAACACGTACGCATACTAATAACTTGCAATAACCTAAAAAGTGCCTTGAGATTCTCAGGGAGCTCTGTTCTCCCAGCATAGCCTGGATTCATGGTGATGAAGAGACCGACAGACCAAACGATTTTGATCGTCTCGCCTTGGAATTCAAAAACAGTCTTTTTTTCTTTTATTGCATCTTGAATCGTTTTCACCTGCAGGTAAATGGCAAACATTCAGTGCTGTGTTCAGCAAGCTACAACTGAAGCATATTACAGTACCTGAACCGCAACCACAGACAGCACTTCTACCGAAATCCTGTTGAATTCGTCGAAGCATCCCCAAGCACCAGTTTGTGCTAGACCCTGAGAATAATAGTACAGTACAAATTTAATAAGGATGGAAAACGATGTGAAGAGATTACACATTCAGATCTAAAGACAAAAACATATCGTACTTTGTAAATATTTCCTATGGATTTGTAGTCCATCTGCTCTGAACAATTGAACACATACACCATCACACCCAAAGCACGTCCAAGATCCTTGGTTGTCTCAGTTTTACCTGTACCGGCCGGTCCAGCTGGGGCACCGCTCATTGTTAAGTGGAGGGATTGAGTTAGAGTGATGTAGCATCTGGGAATAATATAAATCTTCCTTAGTCATGTGAGTGCACTATCCCTTTAATACCTTACTAGAGGAGTAGAAAGACCAAATCAAAACTAGGACTTGTTTCAAAGCAGTAACTGCATGTAGTAATGAGATTGTTCATAGGAAAAAGACCATGGTATTAGTGCTACTGTAGAAGCGATATCAGTCCTGTTGCGTGGCAGAGATAACTGTAGTGGCCAATGGTTTTAGGGCTTCATAGTTCAGTGGACTGTGTTTACGGTATTAGTCTTATTGCGTGCCTGTTGTAATAGGACAAGTCAATGGTATTGTTGGTATTTAGTCCCTGACCAGAAAAATCCAATTATTGTTATCAGTTATTGCTTCCATTTTGTCACTTTCAATGCCAGAGAAGGATCTTCCACCAACCAGAGTGCATGGCTATTCAACTAGTTGTATAATGATAAATGTAATACATAACTTTATCTAAGCTCTATTACTGTTTACCTATCTGTCAAAGGGGTGATGACAAGACGTGGCGTATTTCCGAGGTATTCGTAACAGTACTTGAACTGAGCATCGCAGATGTTTCCAAAACAGTGGTTGATTTTTTCGTCCCATCTATGCCGAAGTTGTGACAACCACAAAAATGCTTGCGCGCTATCAACCTACGTAGTAGACATAATTGTCGGTACTTCACAGCAAATACAGTTAAGCACTATTCTTAGTTTTCACTGCATACAATACATTACATACTATTAAGGGACTTAGTGTATGCATCCAGCAGAAAACGACTGGAATAGTTAGGAAATATGTAAGAGTCGGCCCAGTTTCGTTTAATTATTATGATAAGAATTATTATTGAATATTTTGAATGCAGTTCTTTCATAAATACGGTCGCTCATTTTGTGGCCATATCAGCGTTAAACGCGTGTGATATCATAACGAAGTTTTATAGAGGAGTTGCATCTGTGTGGAATCTTTATAGTGTTGTATAGTGAGAGAAGTTAACCTTTACAAGCAAGTCTTGAAATGACAGAGGACATGCATGCGGACCAACTTCACATATATAGATACTATATCTGCGACAGTATAAGTGTAAATATTTGACATCTGCAAAATAATAGACGTATCCTAAGAAAAGTTTAATTCGATTGAAACTACACTGACCTTCTGCGCTATTACTTTTCCGACGACATCACGAGCGTGGACATCAATGGTGCAAATGGTCATGATCTTCTGTCTTTCACCGCTGGTTAGTTTACCAATCAACATATTGATGAGAGTATTCAGCTGGTTGACCTAAAAACAGAGTCCAAGAGTTAGTTAGTATTATCGAACGGATAACAAAACATTTTAAACATTACTTGTTTTTTGTAATAGTCTTTGATCGCATTTTCATATCCCTCTTCCAATCGAGAGAAGGCTATATTCACCTCAGTTGTCCACCAAATCTGTGTACCTGTTAGCGCAACCTACAAAAGACATTCACTAATAATTATAATAATACACTATGTTACTGGTACAAAAAAATATTTTATTTGAATACAAAATATTACTAGTCCGGTTGGGGATGGTTGACTTCATTGCCTGCATAGGTTTAAATTGTTTACATCAGTAAAAATAAAAGTACTGTCATACCATTCCAGGATAATCAAAAATCCATTGTTCACGAGGCTTCTCTTCATATGTGACTACACCTTCCGTCATCTCATGCCTGACAGTTGCTCTCATCGTCTCCAATAACCTGTTGAGCCATGATTCGACTGCGCCGACACACTCGCAAGGTTCGTTGAAATCCACATACCTGAAAACAGCAATTACATTTTAACTGTTTTTTCAAAGCATTTCGTCTTATCAAGACTCCTTACTCGCTCTCTTTACTGTACATGCCCAAAGCTTTCTTCGTTGGCTCTCCATCACTGCCTAATTCGAACTTAAGCTTAGCCAGATTGTCAAAAAGCTTGGACAAGTGACGGGACACAGCTACCGGGTTTGTACCTTAAAATACAGATAGTAATTCTGTTGAAATGGTTTCCTATTTTTTGTTTTTAGATCTTTATTTCTGTTCTTACCATTGGAAAGGATGTCCAGCAAATCCGCAGAAGAAACGAAATAGAAACGTGGGAAGGCAAGACGTTTGGTGTCGAGATATTCTGCGAGGGCTTTCTCGCAGAGCGAAAGACGATTTTGGATGTCTTCCAGGTTTTCATATAGTTTGTCTCTGTTCGTTGCAACAACAACATTGGGAGTAACTTCCAGCGCAGCTGCTAGCTCCTGCCAACCAAAAATAAAAGATGCACATCACTAATGATCGGGGAAGGAGAGAAGATGACTTCATCGTTTGCTATAATATCAGTACCATGAAATCCGAATCAATCCCTTCAAATCTCTTTGAATCCTCTGGAAGCTGGGAACGGATGTCTTCTGAACCGATAAAAATCGCCTCCAGATAAGACCAGGTACGCTGTACCTCAAACCAAATGGATATCACGGAATCTGCGGTGGACAATTTTTTCTGCCAACCTGACACTTGCTCGAGGAAGTAAGCGATGTATTTCGAGGTCATAAGGTTTTGAAGTTGGACCTTGGTTGAAGAA
Organism: Halocynthia aurantium; assembly: GCA_013436065.1. Lineage (NCBI taxonomy): Eukaryota > Metazoa > Chordata > Ascidiacea > Stolidobranchia > Pyuridae > Halocynthia > Halocynthia aurantium. Next base: position 6,843 of record QXVX01008080.1, read on the forward strand.
AAAGAGAAACATGGTAATGTATTCACTGATAGGTATAACGCGAACGTGGAATCATCAACATACCTGGTTTTCCTCAAGAGTTTCAATAAGTTCCTCATCAGACAGCAAAAGAGCTCTACCAGTGCGATTGTGTGTCTCGTATCTGAATTCCATGGTGCTCCAAGTAATGTCAAGTTCTTTCAATACCTAAGCATGAAAAAAGTGTGTTATTAGAAATTTCATTACTAGAGATGGAATGGATAACTGGAAATAGAGTTATTTGGCTATTTCTCAAATAATATGTTATCAGTTATCACCATTTTGACCAACTAAATAATTATTATGCGTTATAGCCAAAGCTGCTTATCCATTTTCATATCAATATTCTAGAAAAATATGATTAGCTGACTAATCAGTTACTGTTCGTCAGAAAACTTTACCTTTTCCATGCCCATTTCTTTCACTGCCTTGTCCACAATGCCTCTCACTTCATCCTCAAAGTTGTGTAGATTAAGTTTGAGCAAGTCTGCAAGTGTTGTGTCTTCATCCATACTGAACTTGACCTATGTGACGAGAAAACATAAAAAAAATATCAGTAAAATGGAACAACCAATCGATTTATGAATCCACTGAAGCAGGCATAATATAGGTATAGCAACCTTGGTGGCTTGCATAAGTTGTTGCCAGTGACGATCACGAATGGCCGGGTTTTGGAGCTCTCCAACGGCACGAAGGGAAGTCAACATATTTTTCACAGTGGAATCAAGGCCTCCGAATGCATCCCATGCTCGCATCTGTATTTAAAAGAGTAGGCTCATGTTGAATATACATTATTTAGAAAAAATCAGATCAATTATGGGAAAAAGGAAAGAATGTCACTCTAGCGCTAACTAGTGGTACCAATAATTGACAGTTTTTGGCTCATTACTTTGATAAATATATGACACCATTTTGAGGGGACCAAGGTCGTCAATTTGAGCTATCTAGAGTGTATCAGTTTTATTGGTTTGGCCAGCTATAGCTTTGAACAAACACATGAATTCCTCTTTTTTTATAGAGATGCCATGAATGGCAAACCTAATTAATTTTCATACCTCAGTACTATAAAATGGTAAATAATATGGAAATTCTAGTTACTTCTCAGTATTTTAACGTGAGTAAAAAAGATGGTTGCTCTGAGAAAATGTATATAATCCAGGCGATAATTTCATAGCTTGCCTCTTTGTCAAGTGCCCTAATATCTTTGGCAAACTTTCTGCAGTCAAGTTCCATCTGTTCAACATCAATTTTCAGCCATTTTGTCTTCTGCCAATCGTCAATGCTCGTTTGCACAAGAGTATTCATGTCCCAAAGAGCTTTCAACAAAATAACCTACAAAAGACAATTTTGATTTAAAGCCTAGAAGAACACTTTAATTATGCTTTGCTTTAAGCAGATAAATTTGCATTGCACTCTAGCATGAATTGATTAGGTGTGAGCAAATAACCACACACAGGGTTTATTGCGGTATACCACTATATTGTTATGGGATATAAGATTTTATGGAATTCACCAACTTCATGTAAATTATTTTTTTAATAAGATCACCTCTCTTCTGCATTGTTTAATTTGCTTAAATTCCGGCGCATTGATTTCAAATATGGCTGCGGATTCATAGAGCTTTGACATGATTTCCTCCATTCCACAAATCTCCACATGACATCGATCCAACAGAGGATATGGACGATCTGAACTGAAACGGAAGGGGGCATCTTTGCGAAAGCGTTCCCTGAATTCGTGTTGTTTGACCTGAAAATAAAATTTCATATGTGGTGAGAGGTTATATATCCAATATACATATCTCTTCCATTTTCCATTACATCAAAAGAGCTGCACTTCCTTCTAAGTATTGCAACTTCATTTGATTGCAAAGGAGCAACATTCTGTTTGACCGTGGCTGCTGTCTTCTTTGTATTATTCCATTTCTCTGGCAGTTCCTGTAATGGAATATTTGTATTGTATTTCACATCAATATGTTGGACTTTGTAAATGTAATAATGTAAATAAATCAAATATCTGTATACATAAGTAAAAATATCAATATATTTTTATTTTCAATCAAATAATCAAAAATCCCCCAATTGCATAGCATAGGGAACTGTAAGGTCTGCTTCTGGGTAGTACAGTACAATAATAAATGTCATAAATGTAAATATTACAATTTTATGACCTACTAAATTTACTAAATATACCAACCTCGAGTTGCTTGTGAATTTCTTCTGGCATTTCTTGGTCATATGTCTTCAGAAGTTCAATCGTTTGCTTCAGTGGTTCAAACATTTCATCAGTGTTGCTTTGTCGTCCCTTGACGTCCTAAAATATATCAAAAATAGGATTTTAGAAAGTTGGAAAAAGGTACTTTACCATTATAAAATTGAAGATCATTGCAAAAAACATATCAATAACATGAAAAAACTATTGGATGCAAACTACTATGAGAGAAAATTTTCATAAAACTGTACATAAACTGCTCATTATGGGGACTGTATGAATAATTGTCTCAGGAATAAATGTTTTCCTCTGTGACACTCATTACGGTCACCATCATGGCACTTTAGTCTATACTCTATTATATAGATGAAAAATCCATGAGACTTAATGAAAACATGAGGCAAGTGAATTTCTACAGTGATTCTAAGACAAGAGGCACTTGGCTGCCAGAGAAGAAATTTTAAATCTAAGAGCAGGAATTGGAAAGGGAATATGTGTGTATATATATACTGTATCGGAAATAAAAAGGAAATACACGCAAATACAACACCATGTAACAGTTAGTATAGAGTAAAAAAAAGTATAAAAAATAGAATGAAATAATAGTCCTTACTCTGAGTTGTTCAATGACACAGACAAGTGCATCATAATCTCCTTCTTCAACTTGTGTCAACATACCAGTATCAACAACTTTGATGAAGTTCTCAAGATCGGACAAGCTGACATAAAAAGCATATGTTAATGCATGGTTCGTGGTGCTATGCTCCCAACAAGATCAGGCATATTATTTACCTGTTTGTAACATGATCTATCAGATGCTGCTTGAACATAAAACTCCATCTCTTGATAATATTCAACAGCGATTGTTTGAAAGGTTTCGCATCTACTCTGAACCAACAATCGAAAACCCCGACGGGATTGATCTCTTCAACTTCGCAGTAGATCTTTTCATATGTGTCAACCTTAAATAATAAATATATATATCAAATGCTGAAAGTGCATGTCCTTAACAACAGCATGTTGCTTCCTGCTAAAGCAATT